>JAPWTK010001123.1:0-84629 GCA_029963805.1 Aromia moschata
TTATAGGGACTATGAATAAGAGGGTGGCCGGTTTATACCCTCTGATGAGAATTCTAAAATTGCTGTACTTCGGATCATAAAAACTTTTCACACATCTTTTCAAACGGATTCGTTATTACTAGGGTTCGGAAATGTGTGCTACAACGCAGGGGCTCGTCACTATAAAACTCTATGATGATGAAAGTGCAAACCGTGTTTTTAAACGCCTTGTAAATTGTATACGCGTGTATTTCTTGTCCCTGCATACGTACGTCACTGACCGATCCTGCCAAGACGCCAAGACCCGCGTATGCGTAGTGGTACCCCATCCTGGTGAAGGAGGGCAGGATATTCTAATGCAGTTTAACACGCGAGACGGCAAACATTCCGAGCCATAGTTATTACCAAGAGCAACGGCAATAAATTAATAAGTAATATTTTTTAAACAAGCTTTTATTTGAATGCTATAAAAAGAAGAAAATAAACTTTAAATTCAATCAGACCCATCAATTTATTACATTACACAATTTATATGATATAAAAACTTGTCACGAGATTTACTTGTGTAGATGTATTTACCTATTTTAAAATACATACTTTTTTTCTTAGATTTTCTTATGTCAAGATCAAGTTACATAATTAATACATTCTTGTTTATCTAAAAAAAAAAAAGACGTTTTCCACGAAACACCGAAATACTACACTTTCCTCGACGCGCGTTTCGCCAACCAAGTTGGCATCCTTCAGGAGAAGATTAAAACTTTTATACAGTTTTTAACAGTTTTAATCTTCTCCTTCCGAAGGTTCCAGTACCCACTCCAGGACTTGTTTATCTACACAAGTAAATCTCGTAAACGTTTTATATCATATAAATTGTGTAATGTAATAAATTGATGGGTTTGATTAATTTAAAGTTTATTTTTCTTCTTTTTAGAGCATTCAAATAAAAACTTGTTTTAAAAAAAATATTATTAATTTATTTTTTATTTTTTTAGTTATCGTCGTGTTTTTGTATCTAAATGTTTCTCAACCTGTTCATACTATCCTAAGCTATACCAAGTTATAACTCTTTAAAATTGGTATAGTGGCCATCTTGTTGTTTGCCATTTTGAATTTTTTTCACCGCCGTTAAAATTTTCTAGGATATAGATTCATATTAGTTAAGGCACGACCCCGCTAAGTCTTACTGTTTAGCCGGACAGTAGTACACCATCTCCTCGAAGGGTTGAACGCAGACGTCAGTTTATTCGTATTCTTCTCAGCAAACCCTTTCATTTGATACCCACATTATGGGAGTGCTTATAAATAACTAGTCCGCCATCTTGGGCGGTCCGCCATATTTGATTTAGAGTGGTCATTTTATTTTTCGTATTCTTCTCAGTAAACCCTTTCATTTGATACCCATATCATGGGAGTGCACAAAAAATAACTAGTCCGCCTTCTTGGGCGGTCCGCCATATTGGTTTAGGTAAATTCATTTTATTTTCTTATTTCTTCTCAGCAAACACTTTCATTTGATACCCATATCATGGGAGTGCGCAAAAAATAACTATTTCGCCATCTTCGATCATCCGCCATTTTGAATTTAGAATGACATAACTTAGCTAACCATGCATTGTAATCCAAACTAAACGTGTATGCAAAATTTCATCTCAATCGGTTGAGGATAACTACTTTAAAATTCAGTTGCAAGATTTGACCCGAACATACATACAAACAAACAAACATACATTGCAAGTTAAATAAAAGCTTGTAATAAAAGCTTGTAAAAAGAGGCGTTGATACCCGTATTAAATCTTATAAATTGTAACGTTTTGCCCATTCTAGGTTCGTTTAGGTGTGAAAAATTAGACACGCACTTATAAAAAACACAATTTATATTAAGAAAACATAATAACGAATTAAACTACTAAACAACACCATCTTAATTTATGTACAATAATTAATTTATAATATTATTGTAATAGTATAGACATCCAAAAAAAGATAACAACTCTGGCTATGAACGATATGGAAATAGCGGTCATGTCTAAGCTTTTCGGTATTGTCAAACTTTTTGACAAGTGACTGTCACAATTGGTAAAATAAACAATGGCTGTCATATGATGTGACAGTCTTGACAAGTAAATAAGGTTATAAATTCGAAATAGAATAGAAATACGTCTTTTTTTCTCGGCCAACTTTGATGACGTTTTTTTTTTTGGATGTCTCTATACAATAATATATAGAGCCATCCAAAAAAAACGTCATCAAAGTTGGTCAAGAAAAAAAGACTTATTATTATTCTTAATCGAAATTATAATCTTATTTACTTGTCAAGACTATCACATCATATAACAACCATTGTTTATTTTACAAATTGTGACGTCAATTGTCAAATGTTTGACAACCGAAAGCTTAGACATGACTGGTATTTCCATCTCTCTCGTTCATAGCCAGAGTTGATGACGTTTTTTTGGATGTCTATAGATTGTGCAATATAGAATTTCCAAATTGCTAATTTATGGGAAACTGGCTACTCTCTATGTGGTTGGCAAAGGTCGAGTCTGTTTTTTTTAATCTCCAAGATCTATATGTCCCTAGTATCAAGTGTTCAATTTATGCCCAATTTTCCCTATATACACTATTTTCCTTATTTATACTTATGTGCACTCTAAGCATTAAGCTCATAATCTCCAGATTTATCATTTTGAATTTATTTGATATTAATGATTGTTTGAAAATGATACAATACTGTCAAAACTGCAGTAACATTTTCCTATTTAAATATAGTGCCTAAAAACTTTTGAAAGTAAAAATTTATAGTAATTATTTTATTCAATTTCTTTGCTAAAATAAACTACCACATAGTAAAATAGTAAAGGCTTTGTCGATAAATATTTAAAATATATATATTTATATACATTATGTAATTCAAAATTAATATGGACATGGTATGTTTTGTTATGATTTACAGGGTATACCATAAGTACGCTGCAACATTCTAGAGCATACAGGGGAGGTAAATTTAACTAGTTCTTCATGTATTTTTTTCTCGTATGGTGTCCTCCTACCGAGATATCAAGCAGGAGCCCCAAAGGGGTACCTCGAATTTGACTTTTATTGGCAGGAACTTTTATACCTCTGTAGATTTTAAAAATTTTTGAGCATTTGCTTTGTCATAAAAACTCATAAAATTGTAATATTATGGAGCGTTTCAACTCATCAGGGAATCCAGAAATGGATAACCCAAACATAAAAAAGTTGAAATTTTTGATAAATATCAAATACTGCACTCAAAAAAATAATTTTGGAATTCATTGAACCTTATACTAAACAAAAGGTATTCTCTAGCAGGAGAAGAGAACTGGAACCTTCGGCATTGCAACAAATTTACACTTTCACCACTTAACAGAAACATTTCTTTGTACTCAACGCGCCTTTAACTAAACATGTTGACATCATCAGGAGTTGATTATAATAATAATAATAATAATAATAACAATAATAATACTCACCCTATAATTACTCCGAAGAGTAACCCCTTAGGTCCTCTCAGAGATCTGTGTGGGAATGAGTGGTTATTATTATTTTTTTGCCATGGCACACTGGGAGCGACTTAAGATTATTTCGGTAACGCATTTGCTTTACAATTCTGAGCAAACCCAGAAAACTCAGAACATTACTAAATCTAGGGCATGTGCGGTTCGATTGGTATACTAGTGTATTAGTGGTTGCATATCGAATCCTGACAGAAAGCGAGACAATTAAAAATCGTCTTCCCCGGCCGGGACTCGAACAACGCGCACAGAGGTATCGCGACTGAAAGACGGTGCTTTAACCCACTCGGTTACCCGGGCCCTACGATTAAAACTAAAGTTAAACCTAACTATACCTATATACTATTTATAGTAAAGTTATCGTTGCGGTTCATCGACCCGTGAAAGTCGCGGTTCGGTGAGCCGTAACATGTCCTTAAAATTAACCAGAACAGTGGTCTGTGACGTGCCGGCTCATTATGTTTATTCATGGGAGTATTACATTTAATAATTTCTATACTTTCGAATGCATCTAACTGTCGTTAACTGTAACTTACATTATTTTTTAGTACAAGAAATTTATGAAGAACTAATTTTATTCTTACCTCCCCTGTGTGCTCCTAGAATACCTACTAACCGTAAATATATACCTACTAGCTGGACACCCTATATACTTTTTACAATAAATATAATTGTTTTACATTACATGACAATTACTGTGCTGGAAATTTGAACAGATTCATATAAAATTTGAGTTGTAATTATAGTAACTCTGTTTTATAGAATTAATAGAACAATGAAACATATATGACTTATGACCGTAATAATTATGGCACTCAGACAACTCAAGAATACAATTTTCCCGCAATCGATTTTGTTATTGTTTAAGTTGCATACGAAAATTTGGAAAGAACCTATAGAATTATGTAACTTGTTAAAATGCAAAATTTTACAGAGTTCTACAAGAGGGTTGTCGAATATAAATCAAAGGGCGTTAAAGTATCATTGGCAATTGGAGGTTGGAACGACTCTCAGGGAGACAAATATTCCAGACTGGTCAACAATCCAGCGGCCAGAAGGAAATTCATTGAACACGTTCTAAAATTCTTAGAGAAGTACAACTTTGACGGTTTGGATTTGGACTGGGAGTATCCGAAATGCTGGCAGGTAAGCAGAAAAAGTATTTAATAAACGCATGCAAATATTTGTCAAAAGTATACCTAATATATTTGAAAAGTTATAACTCTTGAGGTTTATGTTGACCGATAAAATTAAAACTCTGTTATTGTCAAGCTTTGTTATTGCAAGAGATATTATACAACCCCAAGCTTAATTAGTCAGTCAAGACAAGCCTTCTGTCACTTTTAATATACACTGTCTGCAACTGAAATCGCACAACGAGATAATCAATTCTCTGACAAAAGTATTGCAGATGCAATAAAGAATCCTGACGACGTACAAGCTTATAAAATTCTTAGAAATAATTATAAAACATCTATACGAGTATACACGGTCTGCGATTAAAATCGCATCACAAGTAAAATTATGGTATAATCGCTGAAAACTGAGTTATTTCTAGGTAGCAATTAAAAAGTGTAATAAAGTTGGGTATGCTGGAGTTCGCAGGTGCCGTAGGTGTCCCATGTCATGTAGAGACCCATGAACTCCAGTACAGTCGATACAGCATACCCAACATTATTAATTATTACACTTTTTAAGCACTACCTGGAAATTATTTAGTGATTTTACCGATAGTGAAAGCCAGTGGAATTTGACATGCTCATATTTTCGTAAGGATGCATGGGACCCAAACCATAATTTAGGGGGTGGCTACTAGACCTAAGTAGAAGGCTATAGTGGCAAAAAATCTTCAGGAACAACTTGCTAAAAATTTGTTTCACAAAGTATTTTTATACTTATGGTTTTCTTGACATTTTGAGATCTGTAAAAGTTATGGTAATTTGAATTTTTATTTCATCCCAACATTTCGTCTGTAAGATTTTACAATAGTTGTATCTATACGCAAAATAAGAATTTTGCGAAAATCTCAAGTATAAAAAAATTTGTATTTACTCGATTTATTATGAAAAAAAAAATATTTCGCAAATATTTTGCAAGCCGTTTCCAAGATCTGCCCGGAGGCAGCCATTTTCTGGAAAAAAAAATTCGCAAGTTTTCCCTGAAGATTGTTTGCCAATATAGCCTTCTACTTAGGTCTAGTAACCATCCCTTAAACTATGGTGTAGGTCCCATGCCTCCTTACGGAAATACAAGCATGTCAAATTCCACCACTGTTTCCATATGTTTACTAGTAAAAGGTGATTTAAATTACAGACGGTGTATTTTAAGCATAGTGTCAAGAAGTTTTATAAAAAAGGGGAGTAGATAAAAAAACTAGATCACAAGGTTCCTCAATTTCATTTTAAGGAGTAAAATAATTTAAAACATATTTCCTTATTCGACAGAACAATTATTAGGGAAAATAATTTATGTCGTTAAATAGTGCCTATTCCGTTACTGAAATGACTGCAATACGTTATTTATTAGGTGGATTGCAAGAAGGTCCCGATTCAGATAAGGCAGCCTTCGCATCGTTCGTCACCGAGCTGAAACAAGCCTTCAAACCGAAGGGATATCTGCTCTCCGCAGCAGTCTCTCCCAGCAAGACAGTCATCGACGCCGGTTACGACGTACCCGTGCTGGCCCAGAATCTCGACTGGATAGCCGTGATGACCTACGACTTCCGGCCAGTGGGACAAACAAACCGGCCACGTGGCCCCCTCTTCTACCATCCCAAAGACGAAGTTTCCTTCTTTAACGCCGTAAGTATTCCAAAAGATCATAACGAAGAGGGTTTTCGATGTTTCTTTTTAGAATTTCTCGATCAACTACTGGATCAGCGAAGGCGTGCCAGAAGAAAGATCATAATGGGAATGCCGCTGTACGGCCAGGCGTTTAGATTAGAAAGGGAATCAGAAAACGGATTGAACGCCAAAGCTCCAGGACCTGGCGAGGCTGGTCCGTACTGAAACCGCCGGTTTCCTGGCGTACTACGAAATCTGCGACAACGTTAAAAACAAAGGATGGACGGTGGTTCAAGACCCCAAGAGACGCATGGGTCGTACGCCTACAAGGGCAATCAGTGGGTCTCCTACGACGACGAAATGATAAGGATTAAATCCGAGTACATCAGGAAGATGGACATAGGCGGTGGAATGATTTGGGCCCTGGACTTGGACGACTTTAGAATGTATGCGGCAACGGTCGCCATCCTCTTTTAACTACCATAAGAAATGTCCTCGCCGATCCTGGTACCGGCGAACAAGACACAATCCCTCCGATAGACGAAGAGGAAGAGGAAGAAGAGGCAGAAGAACTAGAACGACCGTTCGGTCCACCAGAGCCGGTGGAAATTGAAGACGGGTGAAGTCGAGGAATCCAACAACTACTCGCCTACAATCGACCATTCGACTTGGGAGCCCGGACCGTGGCACGAAACCAGCTTATCGGAAGACTTAGTCGAGTCTCAGTCGGAGTTTAAGGTCGTATGTTACTTCACCAATTGGGCGTGGTACAGACAAGGCGTAGGAAAATACCTACCTTCCGATATCGATCCCGATTTGTGTACCCATATCGTTTACGGTTTCGCCGTGCTCAATGGGGATCAGCTCATCATCAAACCCCACGACTCGTGGGCTGACATCGATAACGGTAAGTTAAGTTGGCGGCTTAAAATACCTTCGTTAATATATTCAATGTATTACAGAATTCTACGAAAAGGTGACGGCTCTCAAAGAAAGGTATAAAGGTCCTTGTCGCCATTGGTGGATGGAACGATTCAGCTGGAGACAAGTATTCGAAACTGGTCAATAACCCGTCGGCTAGAAGGCGTTTTATTGCTCACGTGGTTGATTTTATTGCTGAAAATAACTTCGACGGTCTGGATCTGGATTGGGAATACCCGAAATGTTGGCAGGTAAATACATTTATATAGTATATCAATCTCAGTTTAAAATATTAGATATAAATTCAGCGTCTGTACAAGGGATCTCTGTTGTTGTTATCCCCTCGTATATGAGACATAGTCGACCAGTTGTACTACTGCGCCGGTGCGGACGGCCGGTAAAGAATACAAGCTGATGTTAGGAATGACCAGTTGTAAAACAGTAGTTATCGAAGACTTTTTGAGTTCTTTTTTTAATCGGACAGTGCCGTATGTTAATGTATGAGTATTTATGTATAGTCCTTCTATTTTTAATTGAAAATGATAAATACGCCTGGGGAACAAAAAAGCGGTGCAACTTTATGATTTCATGGGCGTGCCTATATCTCTTATAAATTCGAAAATTGTGAAATAATTTTTTTCATTCAAATCAATATAGGAGATTAAAATTAGCCTGCATACAAAACTACTAATATTTGTAATATAATTTGCTGTAAATAATGCTCATTTAGCAGACAATCTCAAAAAATTGTCTGTGTTAACTACTAGCTGAAATACACGTCACTGGCGTATTAAACAAGTAGAATTCCTTCCTAGAATGTCGTAAATCATTTTAACGACGTCGTAAAAATGGCACAGTGGACCGAATAAGTATTTAAGGAATGTATTAGATACCAAGCAGAATAGTATAATGGATCGACATTCGCTGCTGGCCGGTGGTAACACGTTGCCGACTCTTCAAAATTTTAAGTATAGTAATATACATAAAGTTGTTTTAATTTATAATTATTTTTCCAGCAATTTTAAGCGCTTTATTTTAATGCTAACTAATAAATTTATATCTATATATTTTTTTTAATATTTCCAAACTAGCTTTCTAAGAACGTCATGAACTAACAGTTTACTGAAGTATGAAGTATACTTGTATAGTGAGCTTAGCAATTTTAGAAAATATATCTGACAACCTTGCTTTTTTTCTACCTATTTTCAATTTAGAATGGAAATTGGATAAGTAAATGGATATATATTTTACTTTGTGTGGTGATTATTTCCTCATAAAAAAAACATAAGTTGTGTTATATTTATCTCAAATAAATATTATTAACTGTAATATTTGTTTGAAAAGCTATTTTTAAAATGACTTTTTGAAGACCCTTTCATGCAGAAGAAAATTAAAACATGAAAATGTCGAGGGCGAGGTTACCGGAGTTGATAGATAGGGCTGGGGGTTAAATACCAAGATTTACATATATGTACAAAGCCAGCGTCTTCTTATACATATATATTTATGAATGCTTAGAATGAAATTGCTCAAATGGCGGATACCGTTATTATAAAAATAATTATTGGATTCACTAGTATTCTGTGCATTTTCCTATCACTTCACCACATTATAGAAACCAGAGGTAAAGTTTGTTACATGGTAACCAAATTATTTATTAGTTAATACGTCCGCAAAACATTGTTACATGTTAGATTAATTGCTAATATATAAGCAATTTTTAAAATCTTGTAAAGTGTATATTGCCTTGGAAAGCTTGAAAAAAAGTTACGCAGGTAAATTTACGCAGTAAAACGCAGGGTTTATGCGCTCTTATTTTCTATTTTGTTTTAAACTGAGATTGGAATACCACACCTTTTTTCAAGTTTTTCATTAAATAAACTGTTCGAAGATATAATATATAAATTTCGTGTTATTTATCTCATAACTTTCTCCTTTTATCACCCAGAAGCACTTTAGAGAGCATTAAACACAGCATGAGAGTTTAATTTAAGAAGTCAAAATACAAAAAAAAAAAAAAAAAAGTTAAAATACATTTTATTTTTTTTGCCTTTTTTGTCACATGTTTTAACATATAAGTATCAAGAAAAATTTAAATCTACAGGCCTAATAGCATTATGAGATGATATGAAAATATGATATGATATATACTTTTGGTTACATTACAGTGGCGGCTCGTGGGTGTGTTACATGGGTGGGCACAAGGTGTGTCAGTAGGATTACTTATTAGCTACCAATGGCACCGCAGGCGAAAATTTTAAAATTTTCAAGGTCATGCGTTTTACTTACTGACACTTCAGAATCTCAATGAAAAATTCTTTTATACAAAAATATAGACTCACAAGAATAATTTTTGGGATTTGGTAGCTTTTGAAATAATATTTAGTGACGAATATCGAGGGCTTAAATATATTAAAATAATAGGTAGCAACATGTGAAAAAAATTTGATATAGGTATCTTACCGTTATTTGTAGAGGAAATCAGCTCGCCTGTCCTTATTGTTCACAAAAATGTTAATCGCCTTAAGTCCCGGATTTTGTTTCACAAAATTTAATACAATTAATTATTTGGTTTAAAATATGTCTGTTTTTATCCACACTTTCATTGTGACGTCTTATATTTTCACGATAAGCTGTTGCCTTATGTCTACCTTTCCCAACACACTAAAATCTAAGATGTTATGTAAATGTTTTTCATTGTAGCTAGCATGTTTCTTAGCTCGTTCATTTAAATGTTTTAAATCACTCACCCCTTCTTGAGTCCATGCACTTCGGTTGCCACCCATCGCTAAACAAATAAAACAAAACAGTTTGTTTGTTTAGGACACATAACTTCACTTAAATCTGTCGTAGACACTACTATTAAAATTTCGTGAAAAATTTCGCGATTTTCCTACGTCTGTTTTGGAAATAATCAAATCAGGGTATCGAGCCTTCCTAACCGTTTAATTTCCGTTCGGATCTCGTATGTAATATCTTTGGTAGTCAATAAAAAGTCCACCGAATTAATTTTGAAACGTTTCACAATCAAAAACAATAAAAACACACTTCTCAGCGAAGAAAATAAACAATCACTAAAAAAAGGTCACTCAACAAGTGTGCCCTCGGCCACGCGCGCGAAATGCGACTACGGTGGCTCGATGAGAATTCGACTACGGTGGCTCGGTGCTCGATCAATAGTCTGTCATATATATGTGATAAAAATCATTATTTGTAGTATAAAAGGAATAATAATTAAAATATGAATAGTTTGTCGTATACGATTAATTGATATTATTGTAACAGTAATTTATAGTAAATTAACACAAAATAAATATTTTCTATTGAAATTTGGGCAGGACACGTGCCCCTGTGCTCTTATCCCCAGCCACCACTACATTCTAGTTAATTTTACTAATTTACTGACTAATAAGCACGTTTTGATACTGGAGGTATTAATAGATTCCAATGTTAATAAACTTTGTATTTTTTTGTTGTTAGTTTCTGGTTTTTCTGGTCTCACAAAAACGAAAAAAACCTCTTTTCTCATTCTGATAATATGAGATGAATTTAAAAAATCATAACAATGCTGCTGCTATACAATTTGTAGTTACCAAAAAATTGCAGATTTTTACACAACTTATTATTGCGAATTTTTCATTTACCATAAATGCCAGATTCTTTGGGAAGTTTTAGAAACAAAATACGATGTAAGCGACGACCTTCGAAGAACAACTGCAAGCGCGAGTTCAACTAAACAGTTTGTGTATGATTGCATCACAAAATAATCATGCCAGGGGTAGCACCGAAAAAATCTCGCTTGTAATACCTACAGTAGCATTTTAGACCATTAAATTTTAGACCATTTAGTTCGTTCGTGGAATCTTATGGCGGCACTTCACATGGCGTAGCGTATTCGTATATTTGTTGTATTTGCCCAAAAACGGCGATGTGTAGAGAAGCTATTCGCTATATTTTGCTTTATTTGTACAAATAACGCGAATAGCGCTAACAGCAAATACGCGTTTCCGTCCACTTGTCGGTTTTCAATCCACATCAAAGAAGTCAAATAAGGCGAATATTTGCGGTAACTGTCCACACTTAGTTCCACCAGCGCCGTGTTCATCATGGTCTTTTAGTAACATTGTACTTATGTAGATTTAACATGTATTGGTAATAAGAAGCATTCAAATAATAAGCTGCTGTCGCTGTCAACACGTCCGTCACTGTATTCACAGGTTCTAAATATTTGGCATATTTGAGTATTTTGATGTATGTGTGGATGGCATGTTTGGAATATTTGCGAATACATCAAATATTTGGACAAATACAGCGATACTCAAACACAAATACGCTACGCCAAGTGAAGTGCCACCATTAAATTACCAATATTTTTTCGTGCAACCAATACCCGCTCCAGTTAGCTTGTAACTATCTGAATGTGTGTGTAAATGAGAAAACAAAATGTCTCGTAATACAGCAATTGCAAGTGCAGCTTTCATCATAATCATTTTATAAGAAAAAAAAAAAAAAAAAATAGCCCAAACGATGGTGGATAACACATCTATAGTCCTTCTAATTTTAATTGAAAATGATAAATACGCCTGGGGAACAAAAAAAGCAGTGAACTTTATGATTCCATGGGCGTGCATATATCTTTTTATAAATTCGAAAATTGTGAAATAATTTTTTTTCAGTCAAATCAATATAGGAGATTAAAATTAGCCTGCATACAAAACTCTTAATATTTGTAATATAATTTGCTGTAAATAATGCTCATTTAGCCAGACAATCTCAAAAAATTGTCTGTGTTAATAAACCTAGCTGAAATACACGTCACTGGCGTCTTGTTGACGTCATTGGCGACAAGTTGAGTGCCTAAAGTCGTAAATCATTTTAACGACGTCGTAAAATTTTTATGGCACAGTGGACCGAAGAAGTATTAGCAATGTATTAAATGCAAAGTAGTCTAATAATCTCGTTGACCGGTGTTACCGCCAGTGGTTTTACTCTGTGCCGCTAGCCGCCTGAGCCGCCGTTGCCGGCTCTTCAGAATTTTCTTGAGTATAGTAATACACATAATGTTGTTTGAATTTACAATTATTTTTTCCAGCAATTTTAAACGCTGTATTTTAATGCTAATTAATAAATTTATATCTATGTATTTTTTTTAAATATTTCCAAACTAGCTTTCTAAGAACGTCACGAACTAACAATTTACTGAAGTACGAAGTATACTTGTATAGTGAGCTTTAGCAATTTTAGAAAATATATCTGACAACCTTGCTTTTTTCTACCTATTTTCAATTTAGAATGGAAATAGAGTACCATGCATCTACTTTTTTGATTCCTCGAAATTAATTTCAAACATAATTCATTATTCCATTCCATGTTTGAGTTTATAATATGCCACTAGAAAATTTATGGACGCAGAGCACACACACACACACACACACACACAGCGAACTGTCCTCAACTTATCGTCCACACTGAGCAAATTTACGCGTAAATATCCTTTGATGTTTACTAGAAACCGACAGGCGGCGGAGCGCGTTCGTGCGTGCTCAAACCTTGCGCGAACAGTACTTGGCTCCGTACACATTTGAGGAGATTTGTGCGCAAACCATTCGTGCGCGTAAATTTGCTCAAATGAATACCTACCTTTACAAGCAAGTTTATTTTATCCGAGGATTTTACAAGAATTTAATATGGGACATAGAGATTAGTTAATTACATACGACTTTCTATTATAAGCGAGATCATTATAGATGAATAGCACACAAGGGCGTAGCCAGGGGGGCGATGGGGGCGATCGCCCCCCCCCCCAAGGGTCAAGTAAAAACCGAAATACTCGGGGGAATGCGGTTGCCGTTGGCTTGTAGTGACCTTTTTTTTTTTTTGGCTTTTTTTGTTTTATCTGCAGCGATCGCCTCCCCCCCCCAAAGGGTCAAGTAAAACACCAAAATACTTGGGGGCTTTCTGTTGCCATTGCCTCTACTGACCTTTTTTTTTTGGCTTTTCTGCATTGAGCGCCCCCCCCTAAAAGATAACTACTGGCTACGCCCTTGATAGCACTGTATTTATATATTCATATTGAAACATATTTTTAGGTTGACTGCAATAAAGGCCCGTCCTCTGACAAACCGGCGTTCGCAGAGTTCGTTAAGGAACTTCATTCCGCGTTTAGACCCAAGGGCTGGCTATTGTCGGCCGCCGTTTCCCCAAGCAAAAGGGTCATAGACGCAGGTTACGACGTTCCGGCAATGTCTAGATATCTGGATTGGATTGCCGTCATGTGTTACGACTACCATGGTCAATGGGACAAAGGTAACCGGCCACGTAGCCCCGATGTACGAACATCCGGATGATATTGATGCTACGTTCAACACCGTGGTATTCGAGAATACCTATTGAAAAGAAAAAGTGTGTTAAAAATATTCCTTACAGAACTTCACAATTCACTACTGGATAGAGAAAGGCGCGGACAGGAAAAAGCTTGTGATGGGCATGCCGATGTACGGGCAGTCCTTCTCCTTGGCAGACAACAACGTCAACGGCTTGAACGCTGCTACGTATGGTGGTGGGGAAGCTGGAGAAGAGACGAGGGCAAGAGGATTTTTGGCGTACTATGAAGTAAGTAAACTGCGCAACGGATATACATATGTAATATAGAATAGCAGTAAAACTGTGAATTCGTAATACATTAAAGTAAGTATAGGTAAACCTCGTTTTGCGCCTGTTCGATTTACGCCGATTCACAATTACGCCGGTTGTTGCCGGCCGTGGGATTCCCGGTTCGGCCGACACCAGATGACAGTAGGCGCTGCGATTCTAATATCAGACACACTTTTATACGTTGTTTTATTAGACATTATCAGACTTACACACTAATGCGCATTAGAAGAAGTGCATGACCAACCACTCTCAAATGGCAAATTAGAAGATGATGGAGGAATTAGATAACCTTCAATCAGAAAATCCTAAAAAGAAGAAGAAGAAGAGGAGGAGGAGTAGAAAGAAAATGATAGGAGAACCGAAGAAGACTAGAACAAGGAGACCTAGTTCGCGTGTTTCGGGCGGCACAAAATACGTCGAAAGATAAACAATATGGCGGCAGACTATTACCTGCGGAAGCGGTAGCGCACAAGCACAAGATCCGGGTACATTCAGGGTTAGACGCTCTGTTTACGAAACTCCCGAAGACTCCCGAAGCTAGAAATGCGGCGCTCGCAGCGCCTCTAATACCCTAGCGGATTTCGACGTCATTTGTGCCATTCTCTATTATTACGCGGTACTATTATATTAAGCGGTACTATTATTACACGGTACCTATTTTACACGAGCTAGGTCTCCTTGTTCTAGTCTTCTTGGGAGAACCTAAAAACGGCCGATTTAACTCGTATCCTTTTTCTATAGAAAGGTTAACAGATGAGCTCTGTGAGATAGACGGGGATTTCAATCGAAGCACAAATGTTACAAGAAGCGTCACAGCTGCCGTTCGACCTTATGCTATGCAATATATGTCCTTATGTCCTTATATATGTCCTTATATCGACCTTATGCTTGTCTGCAAAGAAAGGAAATAACAATCAAAGCAAATGAGATTGTATGCTTTTTCAAAAAAAGTGTGAGAATTTAATTTCGTACCGACGAACTAGTGAATTAGTATTTATTTTAAAAAATTCATTAGTTATATTAAGAGAGATTATTATTTATTTTGTAAAAAGGATTTAAACTTCATTTATTAAATACATTTATAATTTATTTTGAATATACATATATAGTCTATGTATTAAATAAACTTGTTATATTGTTTTTAGAATTTTGACACGGAACGTAACCTTATATCGTCCATTATATTTGTGCTCATTTTACGCCGATTTTTTACGCCGGTGTCTGTCGGAACGGAACCCCGGCGTAAAACAGGTTTACCTGTACCTACTTAATTTAAAAAACTATTGACTCATTTAACATATTCATTTGTCTATTTAAAATATATTATCAGTTTAAAGATAAACCTCATTAAATAACACCTAACCTATTGTAAGAAAACTGCAGTCGTCTAACACGAGACGAAAAAAAGTTGCAGTCTCATAGAGAGTCATAGGCCAGTTAATATAGTTGGTATTACATCTTTGGAACTTCTTTGAACAACATTTTTGTCTCTCGTTTTTTAGAAAATCGCAGTTTTTAATCGACGTGATGTTTGTGAATGAGTTTTACCTTTAAACCGACGTCGTTTCTTTTTTTCGTTTTCCATAAAAACTCTTGTCTGATTTTAAAAGTGTGTCTATGCTGACGTGTCATTCAAACCTTTTCAAAATATTTGGATTTAAAATGTAATAACTATATCAGATGCAGTGGAGATATTGTCATTTTTCAATTGTTAAGTACATTTTTCAGTAAAGACCTACGATGTTTTGAATCTGATGGTATAAAAAGTGGTGAGGGCGCCAATGGTAAATTTTATTAAATATGACGGAGGTGCCAATGGTAGTTCCATCGTACCATCGGCGCAGAACTTCTGTCAACTTTCAATAAAATCTACCATCGACGCTTAGTCTTTTATTTCGAAAACTTTTAACTGAAACGTCAATAAACTACACATTTTTTATATCAGAAGGAAGAGTTTTTTGCGGAAAAATAAAAATACACAGGCTGGCCTATTTAAAAAAATATGTTTGGTTGTTTTATTACTTTTCGATATTCATTTTGATAAGCTGAATACAGAAATCTTGATATATAAAGTTTGTTCAGTCATGTATAATAAACTCTGTAGGTAGATATCTATGTATTAATGACAACACTTTACATCTCCTCCTTATAAATTCAAAAGCCTTCGTTAATATACCTCGAAGAAACAACAAAAATTAATATATATGTAGTTGACGAAAAAAATGACTTTTACTTACTTAAAAAAGTACGTACTTTACCAAAAGAAATACATTGATTTTCACATAAATCACTGACTCCGCTTTAGTTTTCTGGTTAGTTCGCTTTACACGATACTTTACACCAGTGGCGGTGCGTGATATTTCAGTTAGCCATATCTTGAAAACGACGCATGGGACCCACTTCCTTTTTTAGGTGATGACTATACACCTCTTACAGAAAGGATTTATAGTGAAAAAACCGTCAGCAAAGTTTGCGAAAAAATTTTTCAAAAAAACTGGAGCACTCCCTGGGTTCCTCAGTAACGCTCTGTGGAATATTTGCGGTATATTTTTTCATAATCTAGAAACAAATATAAGGAGACGTTTTCGATTTGTTACAAAATATTTTTGTTTCAAAAAAGTTATGGCCATTTAATTTTTGGGAAACAAAATGTTCCTATAAATTAAAATGGCCATAACTTTTTGAAAAAAAATATTTTGCAACAAATGGAAAACGTCTCCTTATATTTGATTCTAGATTGTGAAAAAAAAATAATTTAGTGAATTAATTCCAATGTTTACTAGTCATCACCTAAAAAAGTGAAGTGGGTCCCATGCATCGTTTTCAAGATATGGCTAACTTAAATATCACGCACCGCCACTGCTTTTATACTATAACCAATTTACTCGATCATATCTTACATCAATTTCTAAGTAGATACCAACAGAATATTTAGGCTGGTTTGGGTTATAATTAATTTTATGCTTAGGCTAAAGTTTTTGTAAGTCTATGCATTTGATGAAGTTAATTTCATTAGTTTCAAAATATGTGTGTGTGAAACTGGAGATAACATAATAAGGAATTTGGCCACTAATTCAATACAAAAAAAAAAAAAAATCAGAAATCACTAAAAATACATGTGAGTTACTTGTAAATGACACGTGAATGCCTTGAAATCTAGACCACGTTCTGTTGTGTCGTGTAAATATACGTAGTATGTATTTATACGTAGATACACGTATAAATACATGTAGAAATTGATGTAAATTATGATCGTGTAAAGCGACTATAATGGGTATTTGGACTCGAATTGTTACGCGTTTTATTTCTTTTCTAGATCTGCAGTAACGTGAATAAAAAGGGCTGGCAAGTTATGAGGGATCGCAAGGGACGCATTGGCCCGTACGCGTACCTTCGAGACCAGTGGGTCTCACTTCGACGACATAGGCATGATCAGGCACAAGTCGGAGTACATCAAGGCGATGGGCCTGGGCGGCGGCATGATCTGGGCGCTCGACCTCGACGACTTCAGAACATCTGCGGCTGCGAGGACCCCCTGCTGAGGACCATCAACAGGGTGCTCAGGAACTACGGCAAGCCCGCGCCCAAGTGCATCCTGGGCGGCAACAAGAAACCCGTGGTGAACCCCGTACAAGCCGCCCGCGCAGAAGCCGGTCACGCAGGGACCGGCGCATCCGGCACCGGTGACGCCCCAGCTGCCGGCGCACGTGAGGCCGACTGGGAAGCCGTGCGGAGGCAAGGTCTTCGTGCCGCACGACAGCAACTGCAACCAGTACTACCTGTGCAACCAGGGAGAGCTGCAGCTGCAGTCCTGTCCAGTGGGACTGTACTGGAACTACGACCACTGCGACTGGCCGGAGAACTCCCCAGTGTCACCCGGACGGCAGCACGACGGCGCCGATAGAGGCGACCACGGAAGTCCAGAAGACGACGGCCAGACCCAGGTCGAGACCACGACGGACTACTACGAGTCCTTCTTCACGGACTTTACGGACTTCACCGAGGACTCCTATTTCCCGGACATAGACACGTCCAGCAAACCTTCGTACCCGGGCACGGATTTCGAATTCGATCACGACTTCGACGACCATGATGATGATAAATACAAAGTCGTGTGTTATTTCACGAACTGGGCGTGGTATAGGTAAGTGTATTGCTTTAGTAAACTCTTGCTTTGTAAACTGTAAATGAAAGACAAGTGCTTCGGTTTTTCTTTTTATTTAGATATGACTTAAAAAATAAACATGAAAAACAGTACAATCGAATAAAAAAAAAAGTAAAAAAAAAAAGTATAATAGTATATTATGCAACGATCATGTAATAATGCATTACATGAGAGTTGCATACGCTATTTTTTCTACAACCATTTATAAATAAACAACACACTCAAAACATTTTATTTATTTAAACAAAAATGGAAAGTTCTGATTTCTTCTGGCGAAAGGTTTTGGATTTGTTTTTTCTATATAAGTATATCCTTCCGATTTACGCTTTAAAAAAGTATGTAACTTCTTATATTTAGATATGTCTATGCTATGTTTAATATTTATTAACGTTTTTATAATAGAATATTGTGTCCATATGTAATGTTGATGATTTCATTTTTTCAGCAAGTTCTTGAAAATAAGCAATTAAAACATTCTCTGAAAACGAAGTAACATTATTTGTGTTTGTCAGTCCATAATCTGTCCAAATATTTTTTTATAGTTTTTTTTATTTCTCTGGTAATTCTCGATTGCATTTGTCGCCTTTTCTCGAATATCTGGAGGAGTGGAAGATAATTCTTCACTATCACTTATGTTGTAATCGAACATGGTTTTTAATTTAAATATTCTTAAAAGTTGCTAAAAAGCGAACTTTCGTAAACAACAACTATCAAAGTCAATTCACCAATTTTTCGCATTTTCGCAATGGGCTATTTGATTGAAAAAACATAGATGACTGTGAAATCTGTATCATAATGAAAATTTGTACATATTATAATGAACCTTATTATGAAACATGCAGAAGACATATAATTTGAAAATTATAAAATGGTAGTAGAAAAACGAATTTTATTTTTATTTCCAGGCAAGGCGATGGAAAATACCTACCATCAGACATAGATCCAGACTTATGCACTCATATCAACTACGGGTTTGCGGTCTTGGACTCTAACACTCTCACGATAAAGCCACACGACTCATGGGCAGATATCGATAATGGTACGAACTTGTATTCTGTGCAGTGGCGGTTCGTGGGTGTGTTATATGGGTGGGCACAGGGTGTGTCAATAGGATTACTTATTAGCTACCAATGGCGCCGCAAGCAGAAAATTTTAAAATTTTTTAAGGTCATGCGTTTTACTGACACTTCAGAATTTCAATGAAAAATTCTTTTATACAAAGATATAGACTTTCACAAGAATAATTTTGGGATTTGGTAGCTTTTTAAATAATTATTAGGCACGAATATTGAAGGCTTAAATATATAAAAATAATGGGTGGCAACATGTGAAAAAAATTTGATATAGGTATCTTACCGTTATTTGTAGAGGAAATCAGCTCGCCTGTTCTTATTGTTCACAAAAATGTTAATCGCATTTTCATTAAAGTCCCGGATTTGTTTCACAAAGTTTAATACAATTAATTATTTGGTTTAAATATGTCTGTTTGTATCCACATTTTCATTGTGACGTCTTATATTTTCACGATAAGCACTATCAAGCTGTTGCCTTATGTCTACCTTTCCCAACACACTAAAATCTAAGATGTTATGTAAATGTTTTTCATTGTAGCTGGCATGTTTCTTAGCTCGTTCATTTAAATGTTTTAAATCACTAACCCCTTCTTAAGTCCATGCACTTCGGTTGCCACCCATCACTAAACAAATAAAACAAAACAGTTTGTTTCTTTTAGGACACCCACATAACCACTTAAATCTGTCGTAGACACTACTATTAAAATTTCGTGAATAATTTCGCGATTTTCCTACGTCTGTTTTGGAAATAATCAAATCGGGTATCGGCTGCTTCCTAACCGTTTAATTTCCGTTCGAATCTCGTATGTAATATCTTTATTAGTCAATAAAAGTCCACCGAATTAATTTTGAAACGTTTCACAATCAAAAACGGTAAAAACACACTTCTCAGCGAAGAAAATAAACAATCACTAAAAAAGGTCACTCAACAAGTATGACCCGTTCAGCTGATTTTCGAACGATTTAACGACGTCACCGAAAAAGCCCGATTAAAAACGAGGCTGTGATACTGTGTGCCCTCGGCACGCGCGCGAAATGCGACTACGGCGGCTCGATGCGAATTCAGACTACGGTGGCTCAGTGCTCGATCGATAGTCTGTCATATATATGTGATAAAAAATTATTATTTGTGGTATAAAAGGAATAATAATTAGAATATGAGTAGTTTGTCGTATACAATTAATTGATATTATTGTAACAGTAATTTATAGTAAATATAACAAAATAAATATTTTCTATTGAAATTTGAGCTTAGCACGTGCCCCTGTGCCCTTTATCACCAGCCGCCACTGATTCTGTACAATGGCAGCCGGTGGAGGTCGAGCATGCTCGTATTTCCGTGGGAGGCATAGGACCACGCCATATTTTAGTGTGGTTATTAGACCTAAGTAAGTATAATAGCAAAATACCCAAGGAAAACTAGCGAATTTTGTTTTCCAAAAATGGCTACCTCCGGGCAGATCTTGGAAAAGGCTTGCAATATATGTGCGAATATTTTTTCAGTAATCACCGAGTAAATAATTTGTTTTTTATACTTGTGATTTTTGCAAAGTCCTTATTCTGCTTAAAGACACAACTATTGTAAAATCTCACAGACGTAATGTTGTCAAAATTCAAATTACCATAACTTTTACAGATTTAAAAATGTCAAGAAAATCACAAGTTTAAAAAAAACTTTGTATTTGCTCAGTGATTATGAAAAAAAAAATATTTCGCAACTATTTTGCAAGCCGTTTCCAAGATCTGCCCGGAGGCAGCCATTTTTTGAAAAAACATTTTCAAGTTTTCCCTGAAGATTTTTTTGCCATTATAGCCTTGTACTTAGGTCTAGTAACCACCCCTAAATTATGGTGTGGGTCTCATACCCCTTGCCGAAATACATGTCAAATTCCATCGGCCGCCACTAATTCTGTACTATCTTGAACACACTTAAATTTTTTCCAGAATTCTACAAGAAGGTGACCGAATACAGATCTAAAGGCATCAAAGTGCTGATAGCTATAGGCGGTTGGAATGATTCGTTGGATAATAAGTACTCCAAACTTGTAAACGATCCCCAGCAAGAGCTAGGTTTGTAGCGGATGTAGTTGCAGTTCATTGAGAAGTGGGGATTCGATGGTTTAGATCTTGACTGGGAATATCCTAAGTGCTGGCAAGTAAGTAGAACAGATATATCCTGGAGTGGGTATTGGAATCTTCGGCGTAGAAGCAAAAAACCAAAAAACCGGACGTTTTCCACGAAACACCGATCTACTACAATTTTCTCGACGCGCGTTTCGCCAACTAAGTTGGCGTCTTCAGGAGAAGACTAAAACTAAATTATAACCTATACACTTGCTCTATTTATACTTAATTTGCCGTTACGGTTTACTGAACCGTAATATCTGTCTTTGTTTATCAGAGCGAACAGTGGACTGGTGGGTATCGGACCATTGTTCTTATTCATACTACTGTTATACTTAATGATTTCTAAACTTTCAAAAGTATCCAACTGTCTACTGTTTGTTACATTTCTAATTAATTTTAAATTATTTTGTCTACCCTATGATTGTTGTCAAAAGCATGTTGGGCAGCACAATATTTTTCCGTTCTGCCATATTTTAAATGAGCCATATATTCTTAAATCTAGTCAAAAAGATCTTATTATTTGCCCAATATACTGTTGATCACAATCTTTACAACTTCGGCATGTTGGGCAGGACAATATTTTTCCGTTCTGCCATATTTCAAATGAGCCATGTATTCTTTAAATCTAGTCAAAATAGATTTTTTGTTTGCCCACTAAACTTTTGATCACACTCTTTATAACTTACATATTTCGTATATTCCTGACTTTTCGTTATTGTCGATTTTATCTTTGGCTAAATCGTCTGAGTAACCGTTATTCTTAGCTATATCCTTAATTAAATTTTTGTCGTGTTCAAACCTCTCTTTACTGAGGCGGAAACTTAACAAACAGTGAATTAGAAAATTAAAACTTGCCATTTTATGTTGAAAAGGGTGGTGTGAATAGTTGGGGAATTGGGGATATATCTAAGAGTCGCGGTATATTTCCTATATAAATATATCAAATTCTAACTTATTTTCACTATTTTTAATAATTAATACATCTAAAAATGGTAGTTGTTCATTGTGTTCCATTTCATATGTAAATTTTATGATAGGGAAACGGTTATTTAATTTAGCAACAAAATTATGTAAACTAATTGTTTTTGTATCAAATACCGCGAAGATATCGTCCACATACCTGACCAGACTCTATGGAAATACTCGGATTTATCTTTTGCGTCTGTCTCAAATTTACTCATAAAAAAATTTGCAATGAAAGGAAACAATTTTGATTCATACAAATACTAGTAAGCCGAATGTATTCATTAATAATTTTATTGTCTAAACCATTTAATTTGAGTATTTCCCTGAGGTAGTCCAAAGATTGTGGGATTGGGATACTTGGAAACAATGAGCATACATTAAACGAGACCAAAAGTTTTACCTAATGTAAGGTGAAATGAAAAAAACTGAAACGCGCGTCGAGAAAATTATAGTAGTTCGGTGTTTCGTGGAAAGCGTTCGGTTTTTTTTTTTTAGAACATATATAAATAAAATATATACAGTATGTGTAAAGCCGACATCGGCCGGTTGTGAAAAAGGACAAATTCTACACTTATCGTTCTAACGACTAGCGTAGGATGGTTAGAGGGCAGGTCTTATTCCCTCAGTACTCAGTACCTTCGATGCGTATGCGGTTGCTTCTAATCTGTTGTCTCACTTCTGTTTGTCCTTTTTCATAACTGGCCGATGTTGGCTTTACACTACTGTATATATACTATGCAGTCACAAAAACCTCTGTTTGATATGATGATATCGGTGATTATGTAACATGCGAAAAATTAATGTGTGATAAATATAAATTATGCATTTTCCAGAGATGTATTAAATACGTATCTGAATTGTCGGCTAAAATTCCTACGTATACTAAATTATATTCCTACGTATACTACTCAATTGTTTTAAGGTCGACTGTAATAAAGGACCAGCTTCGGACAAGCAAGGTTTCGCTGACCTGGTGAAGGAACTAAGCCATGCCTTCAGCCGAAGAAATTATTACTGTCATCCGCAGTGTCACCAAGCAAAACAGTAATAGACGCCGGATATGACGTTCCAACTCTAAGCAAATACTTCGACTGGATAGCCGTCATGACCTACGACTTCCACGGCCATTGGGACAAACAGACCGGACATGTGGCTCCTTTATTACTACCCAGAGAGCACGTACGACTCCGCCAATGCGGTAAGAAGTCGAAGTGAATTTTAAAAACATAGTCAACTCTAATTAATTTAAATCGCTACGGTATTCAATACAAATATCAGTTTCAAATTCAGTAATTCAAACGGCTTCCCCGATAAAATCCTCTGGAATTGTTTCTGATTTTTCATCAGCTTTTCATTGCTTCTGATTTTGAAATCTGTTGCCCTATAACCATAACTTTTTTTCGCAATTTTAGAACTTTTCGTTCAAATAATGGATCGAAAAGGAACTCCTACAAAGAAACTGGTAGAAATGGGTATTCCCCTGTATGGTCAGTCCTTTAGCCTCGCTGATGCTGGAAATAGGGATCTAAACTCAAAATCGTACGGACCTGGTGAGGCTGGAGAATTTACTAGAGCTGGAGGATTTTTGGCATTCTACGAGGTAAGATCCGTTCTGTTAAATACTTCGTGTAGTGGCTTCTAGTGAATAGTAGCAGAGTTGATGATCTGTGCCATCCACTGAATCATGGATGTAGAACAAAGTAAACTTAAAAAAACTACTTAAACGCAGTCAATCCATACGTAATTTATTTGAAAATTATTGTTTATTACAAACGATTTTATTATAGATATGTGAGCGAGTTAAACGAAGAGGATGGACCGTCAACAGAGACCCTGAAGGAAGAATTGGACCTTACGCCTACATGGGCAACCAATGGGTTTCCTACGATGATATTTCTGAAGTTAAGAGGAAGGTAATGTACACCTTTAAAAACGCTAAAATATACATACATAGTTTATAACACAAATAATGTCTTTTTTCTTTGTTTTCAGTCGAAGCTTATTAAGAGACTAGGATTGGGTGGAGGAATGGTTTGGGCGTTAGATTTGGACGACTTCAGGAACAGGTGTGGCTGCGGAAGACATCCACTATTAAAAACACTAAACAAGGAACTTAGGGGTATTTACTCAGACATCAATTTACAAAACTGCACATAATCACTTAACGTACGGAATAACTCTAATTTATACATACAAGGTATCATGTTTTATCCAAGATCCAGAGATTAAGAGCATCTGAAATTTTCAGATGGATATAAATTTTAGCATATGTGATGCTTATTTTCTAACGATTCAAATATTTTTCTTCTTTGGAATGTTTAGGCCGCACTATACGTTGTAAAGGATACGAAAATATTTCATGTATTATAAGTAAGATATTATAGTTAGCTTTTAAACATTTTTATCCCTAAGTATAATTATTTAAAATTTGTTTTATAATTTAATAAAATCAAAAATGTATTTAAGAGTTTTTATTCTTAATTCATACTTAAACATTTAATACCTAGTTTAGCATTAAAACGTGGGTACAATTGGTAAGTATTTGTTCACCATATATTTACAAATATTATCACATTAGTTTCCAATAAAAAATTGGTCAAATTATAAATAGGATGAATGATAAGATTTGTTTTGGTGCAAAACCATCAAGGCCTCAAAAATAATTGTGATAAAATATTTTCCCAGTAACATTTATACAGGGGTGTCCCAGAACATCATGTCAATAATCCGATACCATATACATAAATAATGGAATAATAATTTCAATTAGCCAACATTTTTTAAGGGCTAAAATACTTTCATGTTGCTAAAATGCGGTCATTCAAATTAACATGATGTTTTGTTTTAATCAATAATTTCGAAAAACAAAAATTAGTTTTATCCAACTTTTTGAGTAAAATAACTGTGCAGTAAAATGTCAGGTATGGCCTAAATGTATGGCGGCTACAAAAAATTTTAGAGAAACAAGATCCCTGAAGTTTAAGTGAGACAACTTTAGAAGAGAGATTTATTAATTAAAAAAGATTCACCAAGTATTTCCCTTCAACCAATTAACCTTTGATTGATTGTTTAATATAATCAACGACTTTCGAGAAAAGTAAGAAAAATAAGTTTTGATTTGTATGCATTTGATCAGCTGGCTCTAAAAATGTTAGGCAAGACTAAGATCTCAAAAATGTATAAATCCTAGAAAATGTATTAGTTCGAATATTTACAGAATAATGAATTAATTTACCACGAATTTGCTTTTATGAATTTCTACTTTTTAACATCAATTTTAATCAAAACACTTTAGAAAACTTCAAATGAATACAGTCAACAAAGTCTAGATACAACTATTTAATCTAGATTTTTATGTTAAAAAATAAATTGGGACTGTTTCTGGCGAAGACGTTCTTCTTTCAGTAACTATGTCCCCACCCAGCTGACGTAAATAGTCCGAATTATTCGAATAGTTCAATTTATTCAGATATTCGATTCATCGGTTCGATTCGATCACTATTCGAATCGGTTCGATTCGAACACTATTCGCAATACATATGAAATTTTATCGCAAGTTTTATTGCTGGCAAGAAATTGCAGCAATTTTTTGCACACATGCGTATTTGTGTTATTTGTTAAGAAATTGTCCAAACCGACATAAATACGCTTGCGTGCATTAAAATTGCTGCAATTTTTCTTGCCAGCAATAAAAATTGCTAACTGTAAAGGCCGCTTTAGGCTCTGTTCGTAAAACCATTTCTGATGGTTTCCAACCGTCAGAAATATTGAACCAACTGTGTTTTACTTTTTAATGTCGGATTAATTATATCAAATATTAGTTTGGCTAATATTTGGCTATTTCTTCTCACTGGCATTGTAATCCACTATATACGTATAAGAACTGTGTTAAGTATAATACGTCAGTTGGTTATATCATCTATAGGCACTAAAATTATAAGCAAAAGTTAATTTGTACAACTTTGAAATGATTTTGATCTCTAGTTTGCCAGGTAGATACAATAAATACGCGCTGAAAAGTCAATTACGTCGCATTTTGATTACAGGTGCTTGTGATAATCTGTGATTACGTCATGAGAAGACCACGACATCCTTCCAATCCCAGAAACAATTTGGTTAGTATCTACCACTGAACATTAGTTAGTATATATTGACATCAAAAAAAACGTCATCAAAGTTGGCTAAGAAAAAGAAGACATATTTCTAATTTCTTCTTCAATTTATAACCTTATTTCACTTGTCAAAACTGTCACATCATATGACAGCTATTGTTTATTTTACAAATTGTGACAGTCACTTGTCAAAGTTTGACATAACCGAAAAGCTTAGACATGACCGCTATTTCTATCTCTCCCGTTCAGAGTCAGAGTTGATGAGGTTTTTTTGATGTCTCTATATTAGTTAGTAGATAACATTAGTTAGTATCAGATCAGTGGTACCTACCTACCCAGTAAGCAGTTCCCATTTGTAACTAGTACCTAATTAGATGTGAGAATGTGAGAATTTTCAAACTCTAGTTTTTAAATGAAATAATATTTGGCATTAAGAATTAAAATTGCATTCAAAATTTAAAGGCTAGATATGTGTGGCTAGCAACATATTTCTCACTATAAACTAAAAAACATTCAAAATAAAATTGAGCGAGTTTCTAAATTCAGTAGTGGATCCATCAATTTTCACCAAAATACATTTCAAGCCACTTCGTTAATTCCGATCAACCGCTGGATTCAGAAATTCTCCCATTGGTACCTTTGTAACCCAAATTATTTTGTGTAGTCATAGATAAAGGAACATGTCAATAATAATACAATCAATAATATACGTCAATGTCGATCGATTGCCTCTGTTAAGATACTCGATATCATCTTAGCCTCTGTGAATATACAGCGCCCTCCTTGACGGTAAGATCAACTAACATGGCTAGTCAATTTTATAATCCTTTTGAACCGTCTCTTTTATCCAAGAAGTCTAGAACTAAGGGGACCGAACTGCGGCTTTTCGCTGTAGAACGAGACGGGCTCGAATATGTCCGCCTCAGAGGCGCTGTAAACAGCTGTGTACTCTCGCTGCTACGGTATATAAACAGATATCTATACTATACGTATACCGTGGTTCTGTACTAATCGGTGCATTAGGGTTAGAGTCCGTGTGAATGTCCGTGGTGCGAATACATTTAACAGACGCTCGATATTTTTCGTTAATTTGTTGTTGTTGAATATTATATTGAATCTACACAGGTAATGTTCTTTTGCAATTACAAATTTTCAGCCACTGATCAATATGAAAATGTACTCAAATATTTCATGTTACGTGCTTCAACGTTAACAATACAACAAAGCAAAGCATTTTGTTTCATACATACATCAGTAATTTGAAATAATGTCCGGTTATTCGGACCGCTTCTTAAATCACACAACGCAACCCAGCACTTTTGAACCATATTTATTTTTGTATACTGGGTGTAACAGTGTTATGGTACACCCCCTTTTTCTCCTTTAGTTTTCAAGATAGTTAATTGAAATTTGGGATATCCTATATACATAATAAAGCAACAGAGTCTGACATACAAGTGATTATTTTTCCACTTCCGGTTTTGCCGTTTAGTAACACCAACTTTCTGATTTTTAAATGGAACTCCCTTTATATTATTGCATTTTTGAATTCTGCATAATTTTCTGAATCCAACGATACGATTTATGGTTTTCCATTTAAGTGGGCCATAACGGTTCCGATATATTCTAATATCACCGATGAATAAATGATAATGCTACAAAAAATCAAAATCCCGTCAAAAATACTAAATTATGTGATTTATGAGCAAATAAAGTTCATCAAATCATTTCTCTTAGCTGTAATTTTGTTTGTATTTATCGCACATATTAATACGACATAAGAATAAATTACTTATTAATAGTAATCAATAAATGGTATTTCCGGTACCAATATGGTTCCATTTGAAAAAATAAGTTCTGCTCCAAAAACAATTTTGATGAACCTTAATTTGCTCATAAATCACATAATTTAGTATTTTTGACGGGATCTTGTTTTTTTAGAATTACATGGGTCATTTGTACTAAATCGGAACCGTCATGGCCCACTTAAATGGAAAACTAAAAATTATAATTGGTAAAAATATGCGTTTTAAATGTCACTTATTTGGTATCGTTGGATTCAGAAAATTATGCAGAATTCATAAATGCAATAATATACAGGGTATTCTATTTAAAAATCGAAAGTTAGTGTCACTTCGGCGAAACCGGAAGTGGAAAAAAATCACTTGTATGTCAGATAGTGTCGTTATTATGTATATAGGATATCCCAAATTTCAATCAATTATCTTAAAAACCGGAGAAAAGGGGTATACGCCCAGGTCCTGTTACACCCGGTATATTCTTGTTAAAGCCAAACGGCATATAAGTACCCACTTTGACAGCTTAATGATAAACGTCATATAAAACCATAGCATGGTTTTCTATGATAAACATTCACATGTGGACCTCTGACCGCTGCTCATCACGTGACTCGAGTACATTACTGTTTATAGCACCTCCTGGAGGCGGACAGATTTGATCCCTAGATACCGAACGAGTCCGGTCTCCTTAGTTCTAGTCTTCTTGCTTTTATCCAAAAAGACTAGAACTTGGTGATGGGAATCGAAAGCAAAAATATCGATACTCGGTATTGCAGAAGTATTTTGAATTTTCGGATACCCGGGATCAAAATTAATCGATATATTGGTAATCAAATGAATGCTTTCCAAAATTTGAACAGTTAGAATAATTTAATGTGAATATAAAGATAAAAAATTATTTGATGAGCAGGAAAATAATCCAAATTTTAACGAACGATCTATTTTTATTTTTTTATTATTTATTAAAAAGGATAAAAGAATTGCTCTGGAATAAACATTCTGAAATAAATTAAAACTTCAAATTTCTCTTAACATCAAGCGAGATCAACAAAAATAAAAATACCCATTTCTTTGTTTTGATCAATAACATAAATTAAAAAAAAAACATTTCGAACAATCGTAAACATAAAAAAAAAAAGAAAAGTAAACACTATAGAAAGAATGGTAAACTGACTCTTGAAAAAGATTGTTTTCATTCAATTTTTACTGTTTTAATTTTAAAAATTTAATGAAAACTCCCTCCATCGTCATACTATTACTATTTATTGATGTTTACATATATTTTTTCCGTGCATCACAAATAAAGTGTCCTAATAATAAGCGTTTTCTCATTTTGCTAAAAATGGAACAATTTTTTTTATAAATAAGTTTTTCTAACAGTTTTTCAAAAACTAAACACACATATAAAGTTATAATAACAGTTTTTTTGCAAATGTATTTCACTCATTTTGAGTGAAAATTCCAAATTTCTTCAGACCGTTAGTAAAAAAAACATTTTACCATTAGCTTGAAAAGTGTACAGAGAGTTAGGTTAAGAGATGACCTGTACTGTACGTACACAGATTCTTGCCAACATTAAAGCAAAGACAGAAAGTTAAGTTAGGTTAAACACTTACTTGATGTTCATCGAAGTTTTTACCAAAAAAATCCCGCAACAAACAACAGAAATTCACTCTTTATACGATTGGTGGCAACTAACAACACAGGGCGAACGCGTTTTTTTCCAGGTAAAATTTTCCGGGCTTATTCTGTATCGCAACGATCATATCGATATTTTATAATATCGCTCGAGAGAATTATCGATGCCAAAAACTCGATGTATTACAAACGAAGTATCGATTCTTCGATATCGGATCGATATCGCCCATCCCTACAGTAGAACTAGTTCTAGTCGTCTAGAGTTCTAGTCTTCTTGCTTTTGTCTCTGTGTGTAGTGAATATAGTTGCTTACGATTTGACACGAACTAAGGAAAAATTTAACTCGAGATGAGTTACCTCACCTCACTTAAGTAGTTGACTCTTCAGGATGTTGTTCAAATAGAACGTACTACTAACTGAAAACGTTAACGAGGTGAGGAACTGAGATTTCGTGAAATCGTAAGCAGCTTATATCTTTCAACAGGAACACGTTCGAACCTCTGAACGCTGCCAAATTATCGATAATGCAGTTTGCGAACTTGACATTTTACAATCGTTTCAGGTCCATAGAAAATAAAGAAACAAGTGATAATTTGTCAAAATAGAGGTATTTTGACTTTACCGTAAAATTTCTTTCATTTTCTCACTAGGGTATAGTTTTGTTTTATAAATGGTAACTAAATTGTTGGTTCACTAATTTATTCAAAAATAAATCACATGTGTGCCTTCATTGCGAATAATTTTTTATGACCCTATTGTTGAAGGTGAGAGAAAATTTTTTCAGATACCCAGTTGTTTGTAATTTTTATAGCAAACAATATATCCTGTTAATAATAATAGGTACATTAGTCAGTGTTTCTTTTTGTTGTGATCAGGTTATAGTATTTACAGTGCAATATTTATGCATATAATTAGAATTGACATTGGCATTGTAGCAGAAACATTTCCTTGAAAAACATGCCAAAATTGTTGTTTGAATCCTCTAATCGATTGGTGGTTATTTAAAAATTGTTTTAGGTGTGAAAATAACCATGAGCACGTTAATTTATTTTAAACTAAATATACACTTATTAAAGTTTAAATCAAATATGAAAAATTCATGACATACACTCCAACCAAAGAGAAGCTATATTTAGTATTGAGGTTAGACATATATCTTCAAAAATGAGTGAAACGAAAAGAAATGGGCGTGTGAATATTGTACATATGAGAATTACCCTTCCTCTTTGGAAATGCACCATGTGTAGAGGTCCTAAGCCTTTTGTTAGTGAGGACATTTATCGTCTACACGGCGATAAAGTGAATACTGATGAAAATATTTCTTCCACCGTTGGATCTGCAGCTGGACCCTTGGATAACAATAAATCAAAATGTGCTAAGTGGCCGTCAGAATCTTGTACCTACTTAAATTCGTCAAACGTATGTATTCATTGTGGTTCACCACCTATATCTGCTAATACTATACATGAACACATTCAACCATTACGAATCTCTCAGCATTCAGATTTAGCGCAGAGTTTGTCTCAGCCCAGAAATAACAGCCCTCCAGCAAGCATAACCAATATAGAAAATTCAAGAAGAACCTCTCAGGCAAAGTGGATGTGCCCGGTAAGATTTCTCTTTTTAAAAAGAAAAGTAGCTACCATGCCAGTAGCTAAATATGCCAAAACTTTAAAACCAGTTTTCCCAAGTTTATATTTTTGTAAGAATTTTAACCTAGCAATTACATTAAAGGAAAAAAATTGCTAGTAAAGAAAGAATAATATAAGTCTTTAATTCCTTATTACGATTTATTAAATTTGGCGTCTGTGATAAGACAAATTATTTTAAAGTTGTAAAAATATTAGTTGTAATCTAATTCTAAAGTTAGTCTAAATCTAAAAGTATTTTAGATATAATGGTTAATAACAATTTTTCTGGGAAAAAGTCATTAGAGAACTAGATATTTCAGTTTTTGCTATTAGCTTTAATAATAGTAAAAATTACTTTTGGAAACTAACATTTTCGAAATATTCTGGAAGAATACTTGAAGCATAATTGCCATAGCTTTGTGAAAGTTAATATAAACTATAATACCTACTGCTAAAAAATTAATCAAATATGAATTGTGATAATACATGCTTTTGTTATTCAATATTGGCAAATATTCAGCTACTTGGTTAAATCTGCCATTAAAGTTTTATGTGGACTATACAAGATATGGATATTTATATGTACTTTATGTATGTAGTTATATTAGTACAAGATCCCGACCTAAGTGACCCTCCCCTCATCCCTTTTTCCTAATTAAATATAATTTTTACAATAAAATGTATAAATCAATACAATGTGCCGATAAATCAGTACAATAAAGGGTTGCCGCGCCATATCCGTGAAGGCTATTTTTAATTAATAATTGTTTAATGCAATTTTTGGGGTCATTACGGTCATTCTTTGTCTTTAAAAAAATAGTACCATTCGAAAACCAAAGATGTACATAAAACGTCAAAGGAAGGTTGCGTACCATTTTTTCCCGCTTGTATACGGGGTTGCCAGGTGTAAACAGGTGAACTGATTTTATTAAATTACCCTCATTGTTTTTCCTAATGAATTATATATGAAAATGTAGTTAATTTTATTGCGGATATGATGGTATAGGGTTGCCTTTGCGAAAGTGCGCAGAGTCTAGGGTTGCCGCGATTTAAAGTATGAATAATTGAGTAAGAGATAAAGGCGCGACAGAGAGCACTGCACGTATTAATATATGTGATAGAGAAGGACATAGAAGTGTTCTGTGTTCTGGAGTAAATAATTAACAACAACAATCATAATAAAAAAATGATAATAATAATAATAATAGCAAATCGGCAGAGGGAGTGATGACGACCAGATTCACCAAGAACATCGCGGCATTAGGACAGTTTTATAATATTATTAGAAGTGGCCAGAAGGCAGTTGTACTACAAACGTGTCACATTGTTAGAAAGGTTTTGGGACAGGATGAATTTCCTCCCTCGCCTGAATCTAATTCCTGCTGGAGGCGGGGATGGGATATCAAGCCATCACTGTCTGCATGTTGAATGGGTGAATGTTTTCCAGCGTTTACACTGAGAAGTGTGAATATAAATTAATAATAATGAAATAATAGTATTTAAAAAGCGATAAAAGAGATGCAATTTTTCAACTGAAAATCTGGTATATATAAATAACAAACTAAATAAAATATATAAACAACAACAACAATATTAATAGTAAGAAAAATAACAATAATAATAATTTTAGTAATAAATATGAGAACGAGTTTGTTGCATTTGTATGTTTCCTTATTTTTTTGCGGTTTAACGCATGCAGAACTTCTGCTAGGTATATTATATAGTAAATTAGCAATATATAAGTAACATACACTAATATATTTTTATTTATAAAACAGGGTCAATAAAAGAAAATCATTTTTGAATACAATTAATACATTTATTGTTACAAAAAAAATATATCGACTGCAGTGTTCTCCGTCGTGCCTTATCTCTTACTCAGTTATTCATACTTTAAATCGCGGCAACCCTAAACTCTCCGCACTTTCGCATATATATACTATACCATCATATCCGTAATAAAATTAACTACATTTTCATATATAATTCATTAGGAAAAACGATGAGGGTAATTTACTAATATCAGTTCACCTGTTTACACCTGGCAACCCCGTATACGGCGGGAAAAAATGGTAGGCAACCTTACTTTGACGTTTTATGTACATCTTTGGTTTTCGAATGGTACTATTTTTTTTACGAAAAAGAATGACCGTAATGACCGCAAAAAATTGCATTAAATAATTGTTAATTAAAAATAGCCTTAACGTGGATATGGAAGCGGCAACCCTAGCACATTGTATTGATTTATACATTTTATTGTATAAAATATATATATTTAATTAGGAAAAAGGATGAGGGGAGGTCGACTTAGGTCGGATCTTAGACTATATGCAAAGTTTTATATGTACTGTTTGTTCTATTTCTCATTTCTGTAACCAGTACAGTCTCGATGATTCGAGGCTCAGTAGTTCGAGGTTTCGTGTAATTCAAACTAGTTTTAGTTAGCTAGCGCTTGCTGTATTATATTTCACCGCTCCAAAAGGTGTGGTCCACTTTCAGACAAAAAACCTTAGATTGTGGATAACCTTGGAAAACCTTGGATATTCTAGAAGTTCTAGCAGTATTGATTCCCATTAATTTTATTTTGTTCATTGTCAACATGTTACTTAATTTTTAAACGTACAACTGTTTTTATCCCAATTTTCCATGTAGTCCTAGTTTTTCATAATTTGAGGTACTGTCAGCCCCAATTAGCTCAAACACCGAGACTCTACTGTATTTCTGTTCAAAATTATTTAGTTTAATAATGAACAGTACACCCATTATCATTTAACATATCCCTATTGTCATGACTAACACTTATACAATGATAAAATCAGCCAGATATTCCCTTTATTATCATTTTTTCAGATGTGTACTTATGAAAACTGGCCGAAGGCAGCAAAGTGTGCTATGTGTGGTACAAACAGTAATTACCCGCGATCCCAAGCTTCTAGTCTCATAATGCCTTCTCCAGATCAGAATATAGAACCTGATGTAAATCAGGATGACAGATATAAAGATTACATTTTAGGTAGGTAATGTATATGTATATATAAAAAATGCTCACCCTCCTTTGTTTTCTTACCTGGCCCGTACTTTATTTTTCTTTCATTGCATAATTAATTTTTTTTAGACTCCAGCCAGAGTCAAAACAATCATGAAAATGAGCGTAAATTCGACATCTCAGGCGGAACGCTGATTGGAATTGGTTAAATGCATGTATAGGTGTAATAGAAGGGGACCCGAATCCTGTCGAGGCTTATCTCTCTTCAGGTGGTGACCCTGCACGTACCCTTACTGCATCCGAGGTAGCTATACTAAATAGAAGTTCTGCGTTCGATGTTGGACATACATTAGTACATCTAGCTATAAGGTAACTGTGCCAAGTTTATTATAATGTCTCATAGTTACCATAAATTAATTGCAATAATATGTGCATAGTAATTACTCCCACACCTATGAAACTTCGGAAAAAAATTGGCTGGGGAATGTCGCGGCCACTAGTTGGCGCTATAAGGAAAGAAGGGAAAGAAGTCCGCTTCTCCACCATGATCACGTACATTAAACGTACTTTATTACTGCTTGTTAATTATACGTACTTTATTACTGCAAGTTAAAATGCTGTGATAACAATAAGAGTTGTCAATAAACAATTCAAGTATTTGAAAAGTTTAGTAAAGGAAAGAAAGTAGAATAATTGGAAAAATCGTGGCAACTAATTTTGTCTAATAAAGTTTACTTTACATATATGTACTACGTACCTCCTGCACAACGTTACCAAAGCTGTCAAGAATTGTTTTACCCCATTGTATATCACTCTCCATAAAATGAATCTCACAAGGCTTTTGTGAACTTTTAAGATCTTTTCTCCGAGATGCTTTTTCTCAAGCCTTAATCATAAATTCTTTCTTTGCAACGAAAAAAAATGCACTTTTTTTTATTAGACCGGTAGCCTGAAGTGCAACCGGTAGAAATGCACTGGGTCGGCATTTTTTAAATTCAATTTTACAAAAAAAAATGTGCTTTGAATTGAGGTTATGGTCAATGTTTACAAAAAGCGGAGAGAGCGGACGGCGAACTATAAGCCTTGCAGCGCCATCTCGAGGATTTAGTTCCTCCCCACTTTTAAGCGAATTTAACCAGCCACAGATAATACATTGCGAGCATAGGGAGTTTCATAGGCCTGATTACTCCTACAAATACTCATGTCAAACGCTTCTGCAGATAAGGATCCATAAATACTTCATAAAAAATCATTTTTAGGTTTCAAAGGGAAGATTTATTAGCAATATTGTTGTCACAAATTGAAGGATCCGGTTCGGGAGTGAAACGAGTTCCTAGTTATGTCGCCCCAGATATAGCTTCGGATATTAGAAGACATTTTGCTTCTACAATCCGCCAGAGAAAAGGAAATTTTCCATGTAATTTTGTAACTGAATTCCCCACTTTCACCCTGCCAGCAGGTAAGTTATTATAATATACAATATATTGCCTCACTCCCATATTTTGCCTACCTATTCCATGTTTTACCGCAGTATTGTAGGATAAAAATTAAAACTTGCTTAAAGCAGGTCTTAAAAAGTTTCATAAAAAAGTAAAAAGTGCATTTGATGTAGTCGAAGTTATCTGATGGTATTTTGGTATAATTAATTAATAAAAGTCAAGTTTTAATGCCATTTTTATGACTCAAGTTCTCTTAGATTACTGTCTCCTTCCGACATTTCTTATATTATTATAGTATTGCTAATTCTATTATATGGTAACAGCATACCAAAATTTTAGAACATCATTTTTATTAAAAAAAAAAGACGTTTTCCACGAAACACCGAACTACTATACTTTTCCTTTAAGCCTAATAAAAAATTAGGCTTTAACAGAACAAAAACCGATACTCCTCAGAAAGTCGTCAATATTGTAGAAAACTTATCCTCGCAAGTGTTTGACAAAAAAAGAACTTAATCTCCTAAATAAAAGATTAAAATTCGGCCTTCCTGCCTCTGGAGGCGCCCTGGAGGAAGTCGTGGCGGGTGTTGAATGTGCAATACAGCACCTGCCCGATTCTTCCAGGGGTTTGTCAGAGAAGCAGTTAGAAAACAAATTAGTTCCAACATTGTTAAAAATAAAAATAATACCAAAAATTTTAAGAAAGACAAAAACATTGTCAAACAATTACGAGAGAAGGATTGTTTTTATTTAAAAGCTGACAATGGAAATAAGGTTGTTATCTTAGACAAAAGTGATTATTTTGAAAGAGGCAACAATTTAATTAGTGGTGGTCCTTAAAATAAATTGTCAAAAAATCTTTTGCTAAAAATGACAACTGAAGTTAAAAAATCTTGAAAAGAACGTAACAATCTTATTACTCCTTCCCTGAGACAAAAAAAATTACAATTGTCAAATCCAGAAATACCTAAATTGAATTGTTTCCCAAAAATACATAAACCAGAAAAATCTTTAAGACCAATTGTCTCAGCGATAGGATCCCCAACTTATGATTTGTCAAAATGGTTAACGTTTCGTTAACGAGTTCGAAAATTTGCCTATAGCACAAACTTTATTGCTATTGCAAACTAATTGCACTAAGTTTTTCAGTTGAAAATTCTAAGTGAGTTCATTGACAATATCAAAAATATCCAATTGCAACAAGGTTAAATTTTGGTCTCGTTTGATGTATGCTCACTGTTTCCAAGTGTCCCAATCGCGCAAACTTTGGACTACCTCAGGGAATTACTCGAATTAAAGGGTTTAGATGATAACATTATTAAGGAATACATTCGGCTTACTAGTATTTGTATGAATACATGTTTTCAGTATAATGGTGAATATTTTCAACAACATGAGGGAACGGCAATGGGTAACTCCTTGTCACCTTTCATTGCAAATCTTTTTATGAGTGAATTTGAGACATAAGTAAAAGATAAATTAGAGTATTTCCCTAGAATCTGGTTCAGGTATGTGGACGATATCTTGGCGGTATTTGATACAAAAGCAATTAGTTTAGATAATTTTATTGCTAAATTAAATAAACGTTTCCCTACCATAAAATTTACATATGAAATGGAACACAATGAACAGCTACCATTTTTAGATGTATTAGTTATTAGAAGTAGTGAAAATAGGTTAGAGTTTGATGTATATAGGAAAGAAACCGCCACTCTTAGATATATTCCCAACGATTCACACCACCCTTTTCAACATAAAATGGCAAGTTTTAATTTTCTAATTCACCATTTATTAAATTTCCCCCTCAGTAAAGAGAGGTTTGAACATGAGAAACAATTAATTAAGAATATAGCTAAGAATAACGGTTACTCAGTCCATCTAATAGATAAGTTAATAAGGAAGCATAAATTTAAGAGAACCCTGTACAATTCCACGACTTTTCGTAGAGATACTGACAATGTTTTGCTTTATTACCATATGAACTATATACCGGGTGACCACGAGATTACTACCCAGGCTCTAGCTGAGGCATGAAAAAAGATATTGATTTCAAATTTTGGGAATGTATATCATTGAAAGGGATGCAAAATTTAGTTATAAAAACAACTGATCATCACTTCCTGTTTGACCGGAAATGCCTTAAACTTTGTTATTTTATATAGAACACCCTGTATATTAAATATTTTTTTTAATTCTACTGAAAAAACTAAGACTAAAACATGTATCATGTGCTATACCTATCTTTGACAGTTTCCCGAGAAAATTGCATTTAAAGATGTCAAATGTGTCATTTATAAAATTCTTTTGAAAGAAAACAAGTGAAGATAGGGACAAACTCATATGATATTTTTAACTTATTTTAGAAGCACTAAAGCCTGATATCATTAAAATTTCGCACTTCCAGCTCAACCGGAAAATACCGGAAGTCATCTTTAGTAGCAATGTACTGCAATAATTTTAATGGAATGCCCTATAACTAATTGGAAATTCGGATTCTACAAACAATTTCGAATTATTCTTATGTACACTTCCCTATACCCAAAGTTCATAGTTTTTGAGATATAATATTTTATTTAAAAAAACATAAAAAAACAATAGATTTTAAAAAATGCAACATCATCCATAAATTAAATGTTCAAATTGTCCACCATTCATTTGATGACATAAATGAATCCTGTTTTCAAATTCCCTTAACACATTTTCCATTTGAGCAGGAGTAATATTGTTCACCGCTCTTGTAATCCGGTCCCGGAGATCTTGTAAATCAGTAGGCTGTGTTCTGTACACTGCTTCTTTAATGTGACCCCAATAGAAAAAAATCCAAGGGAGTGATATCGCAGGACCTAGCTGGCCATCTAACTGGTCCGTACGTACCTATCCAACGATCTTCAAACGTTTGATTCAAATGATCCCTAACCCTTCGAGCATTATGGGCTGGGGCTCCGTCCTGCTGGTAATAAATGTGGAAATATTCATTTATTGGTAAATTTTTTGAGAAAGTAAGCTATTTCATTGCTTAAAAACTGTAAATACTGGTCTGCTGTTAGTGGATTTTCAAAGAAAATTGGTCCAACGATGCGCATTCCAATTACTCCCATCCACACATTAACACCAAATCTCTCCTGGAAAACTCCTTGTCTAAATAAGAGGATTTTCTCTTGCCCAATATCTCGAATTATTTTTATTGAACATACCCAAATTCGTGAGCGTGATTCGTCAGAGAAAAGGATAAAGCGGCTTAAATTTGGGCGTTGCTGCACCGTTGGTGTACCTGGTACTTAAATGGCTTAAATTTGTGCTTTTTAAAATATTTCTGACGCTTTCCCGTCCAATTCCAATATTGACAGTAATTTGTCTAACTGAAGTAGTCGGATCTACCTCAATACACGCCAGAGTATTAATCTCCGCCTCTTCACTAACAATAAACTCGTTAGGTTCTTCTTCAATTCTTTCGGTTTTTAAGTGACGTTCAAGCCAAGAGAAATATTTATCATGTGGTTGTGCACGATCTGGATATCGTTGCCCGTATAAAGCTTTTGCTTCCCTGCGATTTTTTTCTCACTTCTCCATACACTAGCAGCATGTCGATTTGATGTTCGCGAGTAAAAAGTGGCACTACTACCAAACGTTGTAAACAGTAAGAATTAATTGTCAAATTAAGCAACAATGAAGAAACTCACGTTTAAAAACAAAAGCCTGTGATAGCGCCTACCTATATTAAAATTCCTAGGCACCTCTGATAGATGCATTGACTGATTATATCGTTTTCTATTTATGCATCGTTCATACCTATGACATTCTGACATTAAACATTTAATATCTCAAAAACTATAAACTTTGGGTATAGGAAGTGTACATAAGAATGATTCGAAATTGTTTGTAGAATTCAAATTTCTAATTAGTTATAGGGCATTCCATTAAAATTATTGCAGTAAATTGCTACTAAAGATGACTTCCGGTATTTTCCGGTTGAGCCGGTGCGAAATTTTAATGATATCAGGCTTTAGTGCTTCCAAAATAAGTTAAAGATATCATATGAGTTTGTCCCTATCTTCACTTGTTTTCTTTCAAAAGAATTTTATAAATGACACATTTGACATCTTTAAACGCGATTTTCTCGGAAACTGTCAAAGATAGGTATAGGACATGATACATCTTAGTCTTAGTTTTTTCAGTAGAATTAAAAAATATATAATATACAGGCTATTCCATATAAAATAACAGTTTTGCATCCCATTCAATGATATACATTCCCAAAATTTGAAATCGATATATTTTTTCGTGCCTCAGCTAGAGCCTGGGTAGTAATCTCGTGGTCACCCAGTATATATTAAATTCACTTGCAGACTAGATTAAATTTTTAAAAATATTAATATCAATTTGGTTTATAATTCTGAAAATAAACTACAGAAGCTTTTGGGTAACCCCAAAGACAAAATCGACAATAACGAAACGTCAGGAATATACGAAATAAGTTGCAACACTGTGATCAAAAGTATATTGGGCAAACAAAAAGATCTATTTTGACTAGATTTAAAGAACACATGGCTCATTTGAAATATGGCAGAATAGAAAAAATCTTGTGTTGCCCAACACGCTTTTGCCAACAACCATAGGATATACATAAATGAACAAATGAAATGTAACAAACACTAGACAGTTGAATGGTTTTGAAAGTTTCTTAAAGATATATTCTTTACAAGTGTCGTTTATTATGTAGAAGTGGACGAATTACCCACTCCAGTACAAGACCAGTTATTTGCCGAGCTACTCGATAAAGATGCACAGGAACAGCTGGAAAGTGATCCTGCAGTAATCAACTGGTCATTGGATATTACCGTTCGTCTGGGGTCGAGGCTCTATGCCCTCTGGAACAGGTCTGCCGGTGATTGTCTCTTAGATTCTGTCATGCAGGCCACTTGGGGTGTATTCGATAGAGATAACACACTGAGAAGAACGTTAGCAGAGAGTCTTGGACAGGGAGGACATGTGTAAGTAATAGGGAAGGTGATACTGCCTTGTATTTGCTGGATGTACTCACCGTACTGTATTTTCAGTTTTTACCCAAGATGGAAGGAATACGAATCTAGCCACGCATCTTTCCTTCAGTATTCTTTGGAAGAAGGGCAGTGGGAGGAGGACTGGACCAGCTTGCTCTCGCTTGCCAGCCAGCCAGGTACTAGTCTGGAACAGCTGCACGTCTTTGCGTTGGCTCACATCTTGAGACGTCCGATTATCGTTCTGGAGTCAAATACGTCAAGAGCTTTAGGGGTGAGGCCATTGGGTATGCGAGATTTGAGGGTAAGATTTTCGACGTCTACTTGCACCAATAGATTGGTTTTTCTTTCCTTCAGGTGTATATTTACCTTTACTGTGGGAGCAAAGTTTCTGTATACGTACCCCTATCGCGTTAGGATACACGGAGGAGGACATTTCTCAGCGCTCGTTCCGATAGAACCTTACAGTCGCATCGAATCTAGACCAGCGATCCAGCACAGCAATATGACGCCAGACCACATGCGGAACATTCCTGCCTTTGATGGATAGAGATAGGAAGTTGTTGCCGATACACTTTTGACGGAATCGGAGGTAGGGCACACGATTTCTTCTCATTATCATTGATTAAAATTCAGTTAATTGATGAAGAATTTCTTTCTTCACAATTTGCTTCTTTTGCTTTAACCGCTTCCACACTTTTGAATATTTTCATCACAGATAATCACCATGTCTAACAAGCCTGGATCAGTGTCAATGTTGTTTAGGAAGTCAGCGCAAATGTTCAGTCTTGATTCCTTTTGCTCGTGAGTGAGGAGTTTTTGGCACCATTTTTGTGCAAACTTTGCGCATGTTGAACGATTCATGCAAAATATGGCAAACACATTCATTGTCGATTCCTGTTATTTCAGCAATAATCTTTGCGGATTAATTTACCAATTTTTTTTCGATGTTTTCGTCAATTTTTGACACTGAGGGTTCTCGGGGGCACAGATCATCTTCGATCGTTTCAGGTCCCTCTTTTAAACCGTTTAAACCATTCAAAAACTTGTGTGCGGGATAAAAATTCATTTCTGTACACTTCTTTTAACATTGCATAAGCTTTTCTCTTCATTGCATAAGTTTTCCCCAGTTTAACAAGAAACTTGAAATTAACCCGTTGCTCCATCTGAACACTTGACTGACGCGTCACTGGTGCGTAAACTAATTCAAATGACTACTACAGTCAAACTGGAGCGACCCACTGGCTTGTCCAGTGAGCTCAGGATGGGAAAAATATCCCCAAACACAGTTCTGTTCAAACTTGTCACGACACGCTACTAGCGTGCTGGTAGAAGCATCAGTTCGGTTATTTAATAGCCACACCTTGTACATTATGTATTTTTTTAAGTAGTTATTAAGGTATAACTTATTTTTTATAAAAGTTTGTAGCTTTATTTTGCTTGTTGTTTTTTTGTAGTTTTTTTTTTGCAATAGAAGTGTGTTCATTAATTAACATTAGAGTACTAATCGTCAGTAAATATTTGAGGTGTAATATAATTCATTATGTAATTTAAAAATTCCATAGCTTGGTAGAAGAGGCAATACTTCGACAGTGGCTAGACGTTTGCGAAACGGAAGGAGGCATTCTGGTAGCTCAACAACTTCTTCACAAGAGACCATTACTTGTTGCTCAAATGGTTGAAGAGTGGTTGAATCACTACAGACGACTGTCGTAAGTTCTTCATTCTTATACATCTATTTTTAATTGGCAGCAGCACTATTTGTACTTTCAAATTAATTCTTTCAGAAATTTTAAATGCTTCATTGGTTATAATTGAGGAGCTTGCTGCAAGAACAAGGCAGCTCCATTTCAGCGCGTGACAGGTTAGCTGCTTATAATTTCGATAAAAATATTAGACGTTATGTAACGCAAATTCGACGCAGCTCAGCATATGTCAGGATGTATACTCCATGCACTGAGATGTGTGAATTTGCGTTAAATAACGCCTAAAAATTTTATCGAAATTATAAGCAGCTAACCTCGTCACGCGTTGAAAATGGAGCTGCCTTGTTCTTGCAGCAAGCTCCTCAATTGTACTAAAATTTTTGTTAAATGCTTGTATTTATTTTTTTTTCCTCCTTATTAAAGTGGGAACTAGTTCTAAGAAATCCAACGGTGATGTTAGTGATTAGGTCACATTTTGGCAAACTATTTCATGGAAGTTTTGTTACTGGTATAGCAATATATCAGAATTAATTTTTAAGAGTATTATTCTGGACAATGACATTGAGGTAACGGAATGTGGCATGCGTGTTATGATGTTAAAAGTTAAAATGTTTTATTGAATGAAAGGAACTTCAATAAAGCCATAATCCGTGGACGTATTGCCTACATTAAAATGTAATATTTTTTGCAATTTTTTCATTTCCTCAACCTCAATGTTACTTTGGGAAATCTTACTCCAAAACCGAGTTGAAAAAGACGGTGTATTTTTATTTTGAGGGTTTAAACCCACTTCAAAAGACCGAGTTTAAACCCAAACGTGATTTTGAGTTGCTATATACAAAAATGGTTTAATTATGATCGTACGTTAAGGTTCGTGCGAGCGCGGAGTGTAACAGGACCGTAGTCAGTTAATGAATATAATATGTTTACATAAATTATGTAGCAACATAGTACTATTTTTACCAAATACTACGGTTAAGTCAAGGATAAAATACCTATATAAATTAAGATAACATGTAACAATGGCAACACTTACCCGACAAACGTCAGTGTTGAGACAAGGTTCCCATGACAGGTTGGGGTGGCTGTCACTAGCAGTGTCACTTTTTAACGCGCCAATTAAAAAATTAGCTACTGAACGCCCGCAAGCATCGGTAGCTTCGTTTATAATAAAATATACTAAACCCGATCGACATATGCAAGTCTTAACGTACTTTCATGAGGAATTTTTCGGTCCATATATTTTTTTAAAAATGTATGTAACTTGGGGTTCTCCAGTTTGTTTAATGGAATATTGCTTGCAACAAAGGCTTCTGTAAGTTCATAGAAAAATACGCAGGTCATCGGCGCTTGGACGAGGCATGTCTTTTCAGATGTCTTGTTACTTTAGTTTTATCTGAAGAATTATCATGCGTTCACACACACAGTACAAAAAAGGTCATTTCCTTGAATACGTACATATGTCCCTAAAACCCTCGGGATCACTGTCAAACCACGTTTGAAATATATTTCGTTTCACCTTTGGCATGGTACCTCACTTTATTCACTTCTCCCCCTCAACTAATAATTATTGATATTTATAAAGTTATTTAAACACACGGCAAATACGTAAAGACGAAACGTATCAACGCGATGCAATACCGGCGACGGTCTGTTACAGCGTGCCATAAATAACTAAAATTGCTAAGCGCAGTTTTAGTAATGCAAGTCAGCTGTGAGCTGTGAAGGCCAACGAGTCAAGGGCAGGACATGCACAGTGACGGCCCTGTGACATTCACGCTTGGTAATAAGTAATAATATTTAATAATGTATTATGATGCAACATACTTTCTGTGAACATATTAACATTTTCATTCGTAAACTGACTACGATCCTGTTACACTCCGTAGCTTGCATGAACTCTAATGATCAGACATTCTTTATACCAAATACTTGTAGTTTCATTTCAAAATTTACCCCAAAAGCACAATAAACCTATTGTTTTGAAATAGAAAACAAGTTAATTCTTTCTGATGTGACATAAATTGTAATTCTGTATCTGAATTTTGAGGATTATTAAACACACTGTAAATTGTTTCAGTTCAAGTAAATATCAGTTTTTAGTTTGAGATTTGGGGTTATAACGGCGCCAAATTTAAATTCGGAAAAGACCGTGTCTAAATGAAAAGACCAGACCCTGTTTAAACCCCTGGCACAACTCTGATTTAAAATATTAAATCTGCCAAACTCTAGTCACAAGCAACAGTGGTAGAGAATGTGTTTAATTTTTATTTTGATTACTTCATGTTTTGGAAGAAACACTATAAAAATCATAGGAAATACATAATTTTAATATTGCTCGAAAAAAATATGGATAGATTTGTCTACTAGACACCAAACACAACATACAAAGAAAAAACTGTAGATAATTGAACAGTGCCATTATTAATTCTAGGCAAATGACATCAGCGCCGTTTGTTAGACCAATACCAATACAGGATTATTCAAGCGAAGGTGATACAGACGACTGAATAACACAGGCTGAAATTCGTGGTTGATTAACACGAAGAAAGTAGTGATGCTTTAGTACCTAACGTAATAAATTTATCTCGAGATGGTGAATAATAGATATAACATTTTTAAACATAGTGTAAATAGGGTCTTTAGCAAAAACAACAGTTGCACTCGAAGATGGGGATTGAATAATTTTGGCTGTTTTTCTACACTTATTTTTAAAATGCATTATTCTTCCTCTTGCCTATACAGTAGTTGTATAGTTTGTTTTTTTGTGGGTAGGAAATATTTATTTTTATAGGTAGCTGAAGTACAAAATAAAAAATACATTATTGAGATCCTATATCTTCTTATTTATTTATACAACTTGACAAATTAAAAGAAGATAGATGTGTGTAAAAAATTAATATTTCAAATTCTTCCTCTTAAAGTAAGTTTTATTTCAAAGCTAGTTTTCACTTGATGTGTGAATAATTGCAGAAAATACATCTTACTCTTTTAATTTGTATATTATTGATGCTTTATATTTCCTAATGGAGACAAGTTAATTTATTTATTTTTTCTTGTTGGGATGTTAATCTTTTTCGTTGTAAATAATTAGTGGTGTAAGATATGTGAAAATAATATAGTCAGAATCATGTAATTTATATTTTAAATAATGAGGTCAAATTATGTATAAATTGTTTTTACACTAAATTTTTAGAATAAGGTTTCAAGATAGATTCTTAAATGATTATATTGAAAATGATTATAATGAATAAATATACTATATTGCATTGTTAACACACTGTTAAAAATATAATTATAGAGAATAAAGAATTTAAATGCCACTATGTGTAATAACATCCTGATTTATGTTATTCCTGTATAGGCCTCCAAAGTTATAAACAGTCAGAAAGTTAACAGCTAAAAGGCAGTATATAAAGATGAAAATGTTTTACTATAAAGTAAGTCACAGCATCCTATTTGGTGGGAAAATGTAACAGTTCAAAATCCTTTCACGATAGTAATTATTTTACCATTAAACTGATTATTTTTTGATAATTGTGGTAAAAAAGGAGTTTAATTTCCAAAGGATAAATACAAATTTTATCAAGGCACAAGTGCCGTCATCCATTAATATATAGACATAAAAAAAACGTCATCAAAGTTGGCCGAGAAAACAAAGACGTATTTCTATTCTTGATCGAATATAACCTTATTTACTTGTCAAGACTGTCACATCATATGACAGCCATTGTTTATTTTACAAATCGTGACAGTCACTTGTCAAAAGTTTGACATAACCGAAAAGCTTAGACATGACTGCTATTTCCATCTCTCGTTCATAGTCAGAGTTGATGACGTTTTTTTTGGATGTCTATACATCCAAAAAAAAGTCATCAAACCTGGCTATGAACGAGAGACATGGAAATAGGGGTTATGTCAAAGCTCAAAGAAAACGTCAAACTATGGACAAGTGACTGTTACAATTGAAGACATAATTAGATAAAGGTAGTAGTCATGTAACATTTTCACAAAGCGACTATGTATTTTTTGGCCATCTGTGGTATAAATTTAACCTTCAATTAAAACACGACACCTTCATCCACTTATGTCTTCAATTGTAAAATAAATAATTGATGACGTTTTTTTTTTTGGATTGCTTGTTATAAATAAGTGAAAGTTTACAGTTGTTATTTTAACTCTCGTGATAAATTTGTTTACATTTGTTTATTGACCTGTCCCCATACACTAAACAATCGGTGAAGTTACTGTAGTAGATCCTCGTATGCTATTCGTTGATATGACTCACAAGCCGATGCAAAAATCGCCGGCACTTTCTCGGACATCAAAGGAGTAATCGGACTTATCGTAACTGTTTGCAGAGTCAGTTTGTGATATTTGCCAACATTTGTCACGTAATATTGCCAACAATCAGAAATAGTCATTCATCTCAGTTTTGTAGTAAATAGAACAAGTTAACGATGTTTTACCTTCTAGAGGTGGCATTCGCACTGCTCGCTGGTGTCATCAAAAAGGGGATAATAAGATGGAATACCTATCAATTGCCAAACCTATATTTGATTACCCATGATCACTTTTGGTAATATTTCATCTATCTTTTGATAAAAGTTGCAAAGTATAATCACTGACCTCACCCATTATTGTATGGAAATCATTTCCTGAGCATTTAAGTCTGGCTATAGAGATATCAAAGAGTCTCTATGAGTTTGGCCATACCATTTTGTATAACGGTTTTGAACGGATAGTCGAATGGATGTCAATATGTCACAAAAGTTTAAATTTGGAGAACAATTATAATTAATGTAGAAAATAGTCTCGTGTATAACCATTACCATCTGTTATGACTAGAGCAGGGCATCTCGCCCGCGCGGTATAGGCATACCGTCGGAAATTTACCAATCAACTTATTCCCATAGCCTTTTAGCCTTTCCCAAATTTAATGCATTTAAGAATACCGTATTTATTCTAACATTAATAGCCAGCCAAAAAAAAAGAAAGGAGGTAAGACCTAAGTGACGGTTAGAATAAGACAGATATAATTACCACGCCTAACAGTTACGTCCTACTCAGCGGGCGGGTCAGTGATATGTTGTAGGGCGCTTTGCATTTGATGGCGATTTTCTACCCTCCCTATTTCAATGGGAACCAAGCCACCACACCGCAGAAGCTAAGGGCTGGAGTGGGAGAACTTCGTTCTGATTTATGTAATGTAACGGCAACGTCTGTGTCTGTCTCATTTATTGGACCTCTCTCTTCACATTTGGAGAACAGAATTTAGTTCAGATGGTATATTTACATGTTATACACTAGTTATATCTCTATAACTTATAGATATATAATTAAGTACACTCGAACCCCTCTTAATTCACCAAATCCGTGCATCATCACCTCGCTTAAGTAGCGAAATTTAGTCTCGCTTAAGTCGCTATCATAACGTCAACTTTTTCGTGTTTTAGCTGCAAAAGAAATATTTAGAGATATACCACAGCACTTGTTATAACGAAAAATGAGCCAACTGAACAAAAAAATAAACGTAAGTATACCCAGTCGTGCGTGACAAAGTACAATTTTCCAATTGAATAAATATTTTAAAGGTTAAATATTTTTAAAAGACGCCTAACCTATTTTAAAGGTTAGGTGTCCATATTTAATGTATTACACAAACATTTTTTTCAATAAAAGTTGTATTCATGCAGAATCCAATTTCCAAACGTAGTTCTAAAGCTTTTACAGGCGGCGACTTAACCGGGACGGTTTCGCCACACAGTAGGGGGAAACGTGGTGAAATAAGAGAGGATGTGAATTAAGCGAAGGTGAATTAAGTGGGGTTCGAGTGTATGTGGAATGTGCCAAAAGTTAAAAACCGACTATTAAAATAAGTCGATTGGTAAATTTCCTACAGTATGCATATAAGAAGTTATGGTATTACGTATATATGTAGGTGGACACTAAATGCTGCATTTTTATGTCAAAATTAGGAAAATGTATCTACCTACAACCCCCACCCCCAACTCGGCCGGCCTGTCAGCCTTTTCACCATCTCTCAATTGGTTCGCTCATCACTGTTAGGGTTAAGTCACATAAATTGTTCATTTAAAAAAGTCCCAATATATTCACAATCTTTATTAAATTTTATATGGGGCCGGAAAATCTACAGCTTTAAAGGACAAAGCATGTTTTGTGAGCATATACTCCTCCCCTAAATTCTTTTGTTTGGCTGTCTGTGTTGTATCATTTGTCGTTTGTCCAAATTGTGCAACATTAACTGCACCCATCATAGGCGGCTTGAGGCGTAGCCTTGAATCCCTTCCCACGCCAAATCTTTCAGTTGTTAATCTACTACGTCAAAGTGAATGGTTACTATACCTGTATATGAGCAATGTTTAGGATAAATATTACCCGGAACTGGATGAGTTATTATTAGAATATTAGAAATTAAAAAAAAAAAATACAGATCACGTATATATAAAAGATTTATTGAAATGAGTTATAATTTTCTAATAAATAAAAATATTTTTAATATTGATTTGAGAAGAAGCAATGTATAAAGAAAAATCTGCCAACTATAGGACAATATTACAATTTATATAAAACAAACTAAATACAAATTGAGCTTAAAGCCCCTTAGCTGAATAAGTCTGTCTTCTATCGATTCACTAGTTCATTACACCTACTACTTAACTCAGAAGTACTAACATTCCTTAAACTATCATCTTTTACCACTGAATTGGCAGTGTTACATTGAGTCACTAACTTACTTGTTTTATTCTTTTTGCTTTGTCTTACTTTCTAGGTACGTTTTCGTTTTCTCCTGTCTGAACATCCGTCCTCAACGTCAGTTAACGTTGCACTCGAGACCGTACCCTCATCAGGTGAGTCATAGTTTGAACAAGAAATTTGAATTGTATCTGATGTGGATCTACTGCACTTGCCATCGTAACATTCAATTTCACTTCCAGATTCCATTAAAAATTCTTGCGACTTCTTGTACCGATTACTCCTTAAAAGCAAAGGCGTATCATCTTCGTCTTCAACATCGTCTGAAGTTGTTGATGTTACGGCTGTTTAGTCAGTTACTGTTTTTGGATTTTTTTCTTCCTCAATTTTATGGGTTCCTCGTTAGAGATCTTGGTCTTAAATAAAAAAGGGCATTGAAAATATTCTGATAAATTGGTTGAGAGTTTTCATAATTCACACTCTAAGATACTGTTATTGATGAGAGAATTGTTAGAAAAGAAAGACATCGGCACACAATAGATAACCTAAAAATCCTGTTGAAACAACTCAGAGTTTGGCATACTGAGTATGAAATTGTAATTATTAAGAGGGAAAGGGTCGGAAAATCGATTTTTTTTATTTTTTTTTTAAATTTGAAGTCATTAGGAGCAAAACTTTTCGAGTTATAGACAATTGAGTCTCCGGGCACTCGGTCTCCCTTGACCGTCATTACGCTCGGCGTGGCAAGTGGTTTGTAGCAGCTGCTCTTTTCTGTTTCTCTCTTTCTAATCTCTATAGGCACGAATAGACTCGTTTGTTGTTATATTTTTAAAAATATATCTGGTTTTAAAAGGGTCTTTTTGAAAGACTAAACCGAGTTAGTTTGGCATCGTTGGCATCATTATTCATGTATCAAACTTTAATGGCGTTTTTCTCAAAACTCTTGTTTTAAGTCGGTAGTCAAAATTTCTCGAAAACCATTGGACCAATTTCGCCTAAGCGGCACACTTCTTTTACATACTAAATACTCAGTTCTGAATGAAGGATTTCTTTTTTCAATTATAACTTATTTTTTAATTAAACAAAAAGAGCAATTTTAGAAAAAAAATCAGTTTTTATTGCACCTTTACCAAAAATTCAAAAATGAATATTTCGTTGATTCCTTCGTTCAAATCCAAGATAAATTTATGTACTAAAGAAATCTTTTTGGTTTTTAATTTCGGATCAAGCAATCATGAGTTATCCTGACTACCGCATGGAAACTTTTTTTTGAGGTGACTCAGTTCTCACCACTACCACTGGCTTATTTTTCAATATTTTTTTATGAATATTTAGCAGAATATTCTTAGAATAATGCTTAATAATGTACAAAAATTTAAAAATATTAATAAACAAGGTACTCTGAAAAAAAATCACAAAAATATGTTTTTTTTATATCTCAGACCCTTTCCCCCCCTTAAATTGCCAGTAGAACTCTGGGAACTCAGTAACAGTGTCTGCATTCTAAAGGATTAGACAGTTTTGACATTTCAGTCTTCTGCCAGCAATTGGAATCCCACAATATATTTTCACATGCAAAACTTTGTGCGGGTTAGTTAAATTTTTTTCAAGGGGACGAAAAATGCATAACAGTTTTGTGATGGTGAAGTATGTTGGCAAAACGAATGTTGGTGAAACTTGACAAAAACTTATTCATAACTTTATTTCTATTTATAAGTCATACTTACAGGGTCATGGATACTGCACACAAATCCAAGAATATTGTCATATCTAATGTTACCCTCCGAATGAGAAGGACAAAATGAACTAACACATTTGACGCAACATCGAATTGTTAGCTTAGAACAGATATTACAATTGTGCCACGGACATATAAATTTATTACCTAAAAACGAAAAAAAGGTAATGCATGATACTGTACTAGTGCACTTTCAGCCTATGACTTTTATCTTGCTCAAATCATTCGTTAGTGTATTCTCAGCTTATTCCAATACCACTAATAGGGCAAATTTCCGATGTTTTACTACATTAAAAGTGTTAAAAAAGTATATGAAAAAAATGTTTAGAATAAAATTTTAACAGGTTGGGTAAACTGAAGTAGCAGTTTATCTGAAATAACGCAGCTTGTAAAGTTCTACAAGTGTGACAAAATAAAAATTTTGTTTCAAAAAAGTAAAAGTTCAAGTAGTGTAAATTAAATAAACTGTTAGTCAAAATTAGCGTAACTATTTATTCTATTCGAGTTAAAGCCTTACAGTTTTAATTTTCGGTAGCCTATAGGGTTGGTTTTAATGCCCTTGAGTCGCTACGCTCTGACTTAAACGGTTCGTCGCCAACACCCCAAAAATCAACCCCATGTCAAAATTCAAATTCGCAATATTTTGACGGTAATTTCAGAGACCTACAGGATGGACTAAGAAGAACGCTGTTGGGTAAAAACTCCAGCCCCGCATATATTAAGACCTCCTCAATAAGTTTTGTGTATTTGGTCACTGTCCCATCTCTTCAACCCATTTCCAAATTTGACCCCTGAAAATTTGCCGTGCAAAGGATTGAAAGTAGGTCTTGATGCCTGGGTTGACCCAGAAAGCTTTCCTGAGGATGTATGAGCTCTTTTAGTATACCCCAGTCGTTCGTCTCCTTCAAATCCCCTGTTGCGTCCCATCACCCTCTGTTTTTGACCACCTCCAAAAAATTTTTAAGTGGATGAAAATTCCTGAAAGAGGACTCTTTGAGTAGGCGGAACCTTCCTTTCCACTTGTGTGAATCGACAATCGCTACATTCGCGAGAGATACTTTCTTCTTAGTCCATCCTGTAGGTCTATGAAATTGCCGTCAAAATCTGGCGAATCAAATTTGGATTGGGGGTTGGTTTTGGGGTGTGGACGTGAACTGTTTAAGTCACAGCGTAGCGACTTGGGTCATTAAAACCGACCGGGCTACCGAAAATAAAAGTCTCTAACTCGAAATAGAATGCAAATGGCACTAATCTGAAAAAGGCTTATTTTGACAAACAGTTTATATGTATAAAAATTATGGACTAACATAAATATATACCAATATTACCTTCTGGCCATTCTGACATTTGTAAGCATTTTAAATGGTATGCTTTGTTGCAAATTTTATTATTACAGGGGACTACATCCTTTTCTTTCATCCCACATACGAAACATCGATGTACAATTACTGGCTCTAAGGGTGTCTTCTTCTTCATAGTTCTTTTTGGCTTTTTAGTTTCTGTATCCTATAAAAATATATGCTATTATCACAAGTCCTGACTAATAAGGTAGTATAGGTAGCCATTTGGGTAATTGTACTCCATAATCATTATTATAAAAATTTAAAATTATATCCATCCTCTTACCTGTTTAGCTTTAACTCCGATAAATCCACTGCAGTTTGGAGCTCCACACTTACAAACTTTTTTCTTTTCCAACACATTCTAAATTGTAATTGAAGGTTAATTCAGTTTCAACAGGAATATCTTCAGTTGCAAACAAACCGACTCTTGTGTCACCGTTTACTGTCCATTTTTGAGTTTCACAATTGGGCTGACAGCAGTGGTTCATGAATCTTGCAACATTTCCTGTTATACAAAATGAGAAAAAATTGTAGGACACGTAAGATTAATTAATAAAAACAAAATACCTTTCGGACCAGCATCAAGCATGCGATCTTTGTCGATTGTTAGGAAGTAATAATTTTCTTCTTTCTGCTCATGCATTTTTTGTATTCTTCGTTGATATTCTTCCATGTCGATGAGTTCGCCTACATATTCTACTACAAACTGTCCTTTCTTAATGGGAGCAAGAGTTTTTAAACCCCAGCCCCTACCTTGAGTCTTATAGGGTACCAAAGGAGGGTATTCCCTCTTCTCGAACAACTGATTTTTACATCTTTCTCCAGCTGGACAAACGTCCGGATTGCACTCTGTCAAAAGCAACCTAAAATATGTGTAATAAAGAGTATAAATAAAATATTCATTTATTTTCGTATGAAAATATATCCGTTTAAAATGCAAATTTGGGAACACATTGAAGTACACAAAAGTGGAGCAACTTCCGAATTGCCTTTTATTTTTGTTCATTTATAAAAAGACAAATCGAAAAATCTATCGATAACTATTTTATAATAAACTACGATTAGAACCTTTGATGTATAAACAACTCTCTGACTTATATCTACTTAAAAAAAAAAACTGATTAAGCTTCTTCGCAGTAAAGGCTTGAATGTGAGAATGAATTAATCAAGTATTTGAGTAATGAGTAACATTGAATAATGACAATTTCACGACTTTATAAATAACAACTAAACTCAACAATGGATTAGATAAAATATTTAAAAATACATATATGCTTTTAGTAAACACCCCAAAATATAAATTGGAAAAACGTTTAGTTAACTTCGAAGATAAAATAAATAGTTAAGAATTTGTATGAAATAAATTATAAATATTGTAAGCAAAAGTATATTGGGCAATATCAATCTTAACTAAATTGAAAGAACATATTAAAGAACACTTAAAATACCTCAGAATAGAGAAATGTATAATGTAAATACCTCAACATGCTTTTACCAATAACCAGTGGCGGTTGGTGATATTTCAGTTAGCCCTATCTTGAAAACAACGCATGGGACCCACTTCACTTTTAGGTGATGACTATACACCTCTTACAGAAAGGATTTATAATTGAAAAAACCGTCAACAAAGTTTGCGAAAAAAATTTCAAAAAACCTGGAGCACTCCCTGGGATCTCAGTAGCGCTCTGTGGAATATTCGCAGTAAATTTTTTCATAATCTAGAAACAAATATAAGGAGAGGTTTTTCGATTTGTTACAAAATATTTTTTTTCCAAAATGTTATGGCCATTTTAATTTTTTTTGTGCCTGATTTTTACGGGGCGAAGTTCGAACTCGCGACGTAACGCTCTTCCACTTAACCCCGATACACTCACACAGTAACACCCATGTCCTAATAGAGTTGCCAAGTCTATTAGGCGGGACTCACCGAACCCACTGACAGAGGTTCAGCAGATGGCTCAGATTGCCACCTCTGGTACCACCTGCTAGATGCCACTGTCCGACAAATTTTCTCAGAGCAGATATGGTCACCCATCCAACACGCAACCTGACCGAGCGTTGCTGCACTCAATGTGTGGAGTTTGGCGTTCAGACGAATTACCATATGTTGCTCTTAATTTTAATTTTAATTTTATAGGAACATTTAATTATTTTAATTTTATAGGAACATTTTATTTCCCAAAATTAAAATGACAACTTTGAAAAAAAATATTTTGTAACAAATCGAAAAACCTCTCCTTATATTTGTTTCTAGATGAAAAAAAAATTACTGCAAATATTCCACAGAGCGTTACTGAGATCCCAGGGAGTGCTCAGTTTTTTTGAAAATTTTTTCGCAAACTTTGTTGACGGTTTTTCACTATAAATCCTTTCTGTAAGAGGTATATAGTCATCACCTAAAAAGTGAAGTGGGTCCCATGCGTCGTTTTCAAGATATGGCTAACTGAAATATCACCAACAGCCACTGCCAATAACTATAGAATAGATAATGGTGACGAAAATAAAAAAAAATGCAATAAGGAAATAGACACATGCATTGAAAAGTAAAGCATTTTGTAGTAGAATGAATGATGATAGTAGTCTGATACCTAACAGGCAACTGTTCCGGTTGATAAACAAGAACAAAAGTTATGGTTTACCAAAGTGGATTGAAGCATTTGATGTAAAGGAGGAATGGTTATATTTAACATTATTTTAACAATCTACTAATGATGACAATGTGATTGGCAAAACACGAAGGATGAGTTAAGAGTGTGGTGTTTCTTTGTTAATAGAGAACATTTTTATAACTAGTTTAGCCAAAAACATTTATAAAAACTATCTAAGAAGAAAGATTATGTCACATAAACCATAATATATCACATAAGTCACAATGCGAGAAACTTTTAAAAAATACCTGTTCAAACAGTCACTATCTGGACCACAAGGATGAGCTTGACTTGGATCGCATTCACAGGCAGTAGTGCTACTAAGATCCAAATCTAACTGTCGAACATTGCCTACAGGTTTATTCACTTTTATTCTAATGTACGGTGGTGGTTTTAGAGAAGTCAAAGATTCGGCCTCTTGACTTTGTTTAAATTCTGCAACATACGATAATTCAAATTTCCAGTTTTTCATTAAATAACAAGCAAATATATACCTCTCTTCAATTTATGAGCTGCAACGGCCTCTTCTACTGCCCTGTTAAAAGCAGCGTCAACTTTCTTCTGACGGAATTACACTGACCTGTGTCGCCCTCCTGAAATAAGAAAGACCTTCCCCGGCTGACCCAATAATAGTCGTATGTCCCCGAAAAACCTTACGACGAACTGACCGGTGGCGTGCTTTATGTTCATTACGTTGACAGGTACTTCGTTAGGAAACAGAATGACAGCGGGCCACCATCGAAACTTGCCCAGCTTCACCCAAACGATCTCGTCATAAAGCGGCAGCCGCCCAGACTCACAATCCTCGCAGATGAACTTATCATCGTCGGTCCAGGTTAACGGGCAGACATTCAGGATGCACGCTAGTGGGACAAGTTTCACAGCAGATCAAATTGCCGCCCTCAGAGCAAAGAAAGCACCATGTGGTGTTGATCGTGCACATCTTGCTTCTCTCTCGGTGCCTTGGGCAGAGCACCTGCGTCGAGCTGAGTATAGAAGTGCCAGCGGGAACACATAGATTGGTAGAGTGATAGGTGGAAGGGCACCGCAGACATTTGACTATTTTATCACCGGAGCACCGCGACGTGGCAGCCCTAGGGTCGTCAGGAAACACGTATGGCAGACGTGCAGTGGACAAACAAAACTGTCGACTATTTCATCAGAATCTTTATGCTTCGTCGTTTGAATTAGTGACCACTGGGTTTGTGGCCACAGCTTCAGGCATTCTGGATGATAAAATCTGCCGCACTGATATAAGGAACATTTCTGGCGAACGCTTGAGCCCCTTCTTGAAATGGCTTGGTCACATATAAAACAAAACGGATCCAAGTCTGTTGTGCAAAGCCGCATCTAAAGCTTTTCGGGTCTACTCCCACAGTAGTTTCGGTTAGACGACTCACTTATATCTAATTTATTTTCTTGCGTGTTATTTTCCTGAGCGTCGCTCATACTTTCAGAATCAAAGTCGGCTGTCACGTGCCTCACAAACGATTTTTTTGCAAAACCTGCCTTCTTAACAGATCCTTTATTTTCCAAGGACATATTACTAGTTTCTTCTGAAAATGTAATCCTCGTGGTAACCGTTTTTTCCGCTGTAAATTCCTCCTTTCCAGTTTTCTTAACATTTTCAAGGTTTATCTCTGTATTGGCTGTTGACCTAGCCGGGAAAAGGGGTTCACATTTTGAAAAGTACTCATTGTTTAATTGAGGATGTTTCTTGGCCTGCTCTTCACGATTGGTCTCAACAGAAGACACAGAATAAACAGTTTTAGACTCAAATTTTCTCATGATTTCCTTCATTTTGTAGTCAATTTGTTCGGCTAAGTCATATTCTTAAAATCTGGAGGAAAAGTTTTCTGGGTGGGGTGTTGTACACACAAGAAGGTACCGTTATAATTTGCCGTGATCCGACAACACGGTTTTCGGCGTTTGAGGCATTTGCACTTGATATTTCTCTATTTTTGTCTCTATTTGTATGTCTTAAATTATATTCAGAGTTAACAACTCTGAGGGCTTAACTTCTGCATTTTTTCGGATGCATCTGACTTGCTTGCATTTTCAGAACAAAATGAATCATCGCCGGTTTCCTCAGCAGTGTTGCTTTTGCTTGTTCTTTTCCACTTTCTTTTCTTAGAAACAGACTCAACTATTATTTTGGTAGCGCAATCAATGTGATAGGTTCCATTACATCTACCCCTGCACTTCAAGACCTTTCCAGGTTTGAGGCAATGTTGGCATACTTTGTCTCTTGATATCCCCTTAAACAAGTTGTTTCTTTTAAACAAATCCTTCTGCTCTTCCATGGAATACAATAGCATATTTACAGCATGATCCGTGTTAGATTTAGAATCCGTTTCCAACATACTATCAGACTGGATTTTCTTGTGTAAATTCGGCGATAATAGATGATCGCTTTGTTTAGTCTCGTTAAGCCCTCATTTTTATAGGAATTATCATGTTGGTCTTTTGAACGTAATCTTGTGGATATTAAATTTTCATTTTGACAACTACTATCTTGATTCTTTGGATATGATTTTGAAGATAATAGGTTTACATTTTGGGTACCATTACCATTTTGATTCAACTCAAAATAAGATTCACCTTTTTCAATTCCAACACTAACATTTCCATTTCCAAAATCGAATCCACCCTTTATTTCTTCTTTACTTCCACATCCAGCAATGTTAGGAGAGTCATCTGGAGAATTCTTTTTTAATTTTTTTTCGAGAAGGTGATCTATCATTAACGGCTGCTGGCAATTGTTTTCATTATCCTCTGGATCGTTCTCTTTACGTTTTCTCTTTAGTGACTCGTTATTTGTTGATACATTACTGTCGGAAATCGAATTTTTCTTGTTTCTAATTTTTTGAGTTAAAAAGCCTAGCAAAAAACAACAACTTACTATGAAGACTCTGTGTTTTAAGTTGATCTGCCTCTTTGACTGCATTTTCCCATTTTTGAAGCTTAGAAGTTCTAACAATATATGCCTGTAGCTCAGACATTTTCTTCTAAAAAAAAAAAGTGTAATCAGTACAAGTGATTATTCCTGACCTTTCTAAAAATGTGTAAGCACATCCTTCTAGATCCTAACATCATCTACAGCTGTATTGACACATTTGATGGCTTATTACTATTTTGTGTGAGAGTTGGCAAATATTTTAGGCAGTACAAAAACCACTTTTTGGTTTCAATTTTCTTATTCGAAAACATTTATGTATCATAAGCATTTCTATGTTGTACAAATTTATATGGGCAACATAATTACATACTACTTCACTTCTCTGTTGCTCAAACAACATACGGAGGTCATTTTGACTCTTATACAACATAATTTGGTGTTTATTTATCCAGGCTCTTCTTCCATTATCTCCAAAAAATCGTACATGATATAATATTTTTTTGGTACTTACGATGAACTGAAAAAAGAACAAATTATGTTTATGTATAAAAAATCAAAAAAATATGTAACAATTCAGCTTTATGTGTATTTTATATCTAAAAGTAATTGTCCAAAAATATGTATGAAAATATAACAAAATTTTATGATTGTGTAAGATGTTTACCTATTTTTTTATAACATTTTGTTTCTGGGTCCTTTATAATCAGACATGGCCAAAATGGATGTGCCCCAATTTGAGCCCAAGCGAGATCTCCTACTTGAAAGTCTGGGGAGTCGTCTGTTGGAAAATATGTATTCTTTATTCTTACGAAAATTACTTCTTACATTATGGAAATATTTACCTGATATAGCAGTATTTATATTTTCACCTTCTTTTAAAGATCTTCTACCTCTTCGGCCCCTTCCAGTATTCTTCCTTACATAACCATTAAGTTGACTGTAAGGTTTGTCGCTAGAATCCAAAGTAAATTGTGTGGGACTTTTCATTCTATATTCTTCATCATTTTGATTCGCTCTTTCATCAACAATTTGGTCTAGCTTACTTGCTCTTGTTTTTTTCATACTGCCTATAATACGAGGTGCAACACTCTTGCTTCTCCTTAATCTACTATTGTACTTTTCTTTTTCCCCGTTTAATAAATCCAAATTATCTAGCGACTTTCTTCGTGAAAGTCGAACAGGTTTACAGTTTACATTCACCTTTTCAGCTTCATTTTCCTTATCCTCTTTTCTTAGGGCTTTCTCGGTAACACTGCTTGATATCTTATTTGGAGTGACTTTATTTTCTGTTAGTTCTATTCCGGCCAAGGGTGCCACATTGGTGCCATTAGATGTTGAGTAATATTCTCTAATTGGTGAATGATAAATGTTTTCTGGGAACAGTAGGTCGATTTCTGTATTTTGCAATGTTTCCTGGGTGACATTTCCAACAAGTGCCTGATTATCTAGGTCTGCTTCTATATCTACATTTGCAGATGTGTTACTATCGTTTATGTTGTTTTTTTCTAGGATACTTCTGGTGTTTCAGTTCCATACTTTCACTCAACTCTTCACTAGTATTTTCATTAGGTTGTGTTCTAGTTAATGAATCGAGAGTTTTAATTATATCTTTCTCTCTTATTTTTACTGAATTTGAAACATCATTAATATTTGAGAGAGCATCTTTTTCCAAGTACAATTTATGTTTAAGATTCTTATCTAATTTCTCCGACTGATCTGGTTCAGTGTCAATTTTTTTATGACAATTGGTATGCTCCGATGACGTTGGATGGATATTTTCAAAGGTTTCATTCACTTCATTTTGGCCCTTTTGATTTGAATGTAAATGCTCTAAATTTATGTCCATATGCGTGTTATTAGTCTGTATTAAATTATAACTTCTGAGTTCAATATTATCATTTAAAGTATCAATGGAATCCGCTGTTAAAACTGAATCTACGTTTTCAAGATTTGAACCTTCCAACTGTAATGCATCTATAGTTGTATTTACAGAATCAACATTATTAAATATTTCATTTTCTTTTGGTATACCTAACTGTGCATTATTAGTGATATTATTTTCTGCAGATATATCTTCCATTATTTGATGGGTATTTAACTTGTCAGTATCCAATTGGCTGGCTGCTGATATGGTTTCTAATTGTGTAGAATTAGATTGTGCTTTTATACCGTCAGCCTTTATACCAATAAACCCATTTTCATTACAATTTTCTGAATGTATTTTCATTATGTCGATATTCATAACAGATTCATTATCATTAGCAACATCACAATTGGATATTCTCGTAAGGTCCATGTTCTCATTTGCCCCATTTGTTGTGTTATTGTTGTACACTGTTGTGAAATGAACACTTTCGTTCTCTTTTGATGAATCAACTGAAGTTGTTACTTCATCATTCTGTTCGTATAAGTGTGTTCTAATATATGTACAGTTTCAGGTAAATGTCCATTTAAATGAGCTTGTTCCATGGAAAATGTTTTATCTTCTGGTTCAATACTGTCACTTAATTGTTCGCTAACGTTCGTTGAGTCAATTTCGTCTGTTCTTGTATCACAGTTGATTCCTTCTGCCTGTGTGGAGTTTGTTTTATCATGTTGAACCTTACTCTTATCTTCAACATCTGAAACAAGTAGTACTGTGTCATTAATGTGTTGCTTATTACTGGTTTCTGTTTTATAAACTGGTTCATTTCGTTCATTTACTGTACTCTCTGAACTAGCGAGGCCTCTTCTGATATACTAGTGATTAACTGTCGTTCTGCAACCATTTGACTAAACAATGAGGACTAACCAGTTTACTATTGAACATACTATTTTTGCATAATAATTCTACTTCCAAATCCTCACTAGAAGGTAAATCGCCAAAAGAAGGATCTCTACTTGAGTTTGTATTATTTAGCGTATCATGGCTAATAGCAGTTAGAATTATACCTTCTTCTTCTTCTAACACTTCTTGCTTCTCAAAGTATTTAAAGTCATTTGATGTATCAGGATGGCAAATCATTTCAATGGATGAATTTAATTTATCACATTCAACTCGTGAATATTTTTCTTGCTCTTGATGATTAATTTCCGTGGTTGCATTGTTCACCAATTAGTCCGACGAGTTTTCATTTCTTTCTGAGACACCATTGTGTATCTCTTCCTTTGGCACTATAAGAATATTAGAGCTGTTGGTTTTTGTAGCATTAACTGAATCATCCAAATGTGAATTAAATATTTCTATATTTACACATAAATTTTTATTAATGGAATTGTTTTTCTTATATATGGTATCATCGTCTATTCTATTTTTAATTATTTTTGTCTGATGACAAATTCTACTGGAATCTAAACTGTACGACTTTTTGGAGTAAATATAAATAGGTGACTTAACATCAGACACACGGTTTTTTAGTATTAACGCATCTGTTGGCAGTGATTTACTTAAAATTTCATTATTACAGTCTTTTTGCAAAGCTGATCCATCTGTGGCATTAAAACGCTCTAGAGAGAGAATCTATGGCTCTTTTTTGATTCAGTGTGTGATCAGCATTTTTAACAAACTTCGGTATGGCACATTGCTGCTTTAAAGGAACGTAATCGTCTCTTAGTAGGTGACATGAAATCTGCTGTATTGTGTGTTATTTATAGTTATAGGTAACTTATCTATCAATTGTGATACATCTAAAGGAGTTATAACAATTCTGAGTTCTGGAACAGGTTTCTTACCTGTTGTTAGAGATAATTTCTTCTTCACATCTTCTGCAAAATGTATTCTGGAGTTCTGTGGAATTTCAGTCAACGTATCAAAGATCCTGAACACTTCGTCTTGGTTTTTCACAGTTACTAATTTACTGGCGTCACATTTTTCTAAATCAATTTTAGCTGTAATATCCTCATTTGCTGATCGTTTACTATTTTTCTTTTTTGCACACTGGAATTTTCAGTTTCTAAATATACCTTAGATTTTGGAATATATATATTATGTTTTCTCGAGTTACCAATTATTTTCTGAGCACCATCCTTTGTTGCATTATCTTGATTTGCCGATCTCAAAACTCTTTTACATGTAGCAACTAAGTTAGAGTATGCTGCTTTTTTGTTTTCTTTCCACATCCTTTCTTGTTAAACTGTTTTTTCTGTTTCACGCAATTTAAATTCAGATATGATATTTACATTTAAATTTGATTTCAATTCCTTTTCCAGAGCTTCAGCTTGACCTATTTTATCACCTACCTTTTTTAACGATAATTCTTCTTTTCTATTATTATGACTTAGATGATCTTAGCTACTCGAAATAGCTTCTGTGTTTCCCTTCCGAGAAATATCCATTTGATTTATTTGGTGATTATTACAAGGTTTTAAAATTTCCACAGTTTGATCATTATCTAGTGGTAACACTGAGTGCTGTTTATTGATATTTAGTTTTTCATTGCAGGCTGTAGTACTAATTAGTTTCACTGAATTGGTTCTGCAAGGCGAAGGTTTTCTAGTACACCTGGCATTTATAATTTTCAATTCAGTCTCTATATTGTTTTTCTTTGGTATACATCTTTTCTTATTATTTGTCAATACAGTTTCTGATTTTTTTGTTTATCTGAGAACGTCTACGCATAAGGTGAAAATCAGTCCCATTCATTATTTCCAGGACTTTTAACTGTTGGTCAGAGTTTGACAAATCGCTAATACCACATTTAATTTTTTTCTACGTCTAGATCTATTTCCATGAAAAGTTTCAGTAGAAATACTTGCAGTTTATGACGTTTTTTACTACAGTACGATAACTTCCTTTTTGATGTACTTGCACCATCTGTACTTAGAATACCTTTTCGAGAAGTACAGAGTTTAGGGAAATCATTAGAGATTTCGATTTCTTTGTCGTCCATAATTAAACTACAACTTGCAACGAAAGGTATTTCACCACTGACAGATGTACTTCTTATAGATACGCCGGGTTTATCTTTTTCTTTAGGGAGTAAACTGTTTCTAATTCCTCATTACATAGTTCAAATTTCTTGTTCAATATTTTTCTAAAATTAACTTTTATCGCTTCTATATCGATTTCTTTATTTTTAAGGGATTTTGTTATTTTCTTTGGTGTGTTGGTTACTGAACAATTTATATTATTATTTACAATTTTTCTTGACTCAAAGGTGTTGAAGTGAAGAAGTTAATATCACATTCTTCCATATTTTCAGTACTTATTGTATCTAAAAAGGAACTGTTTACCCTAAAAGGATCGGGTTCTGCTTTTATTCTCACTTCTTCATAATAAGGAAATAAAGTTTCACCATCTATATTTGTGATTATCCAAGGCTCCTCAATTTTTTGTAGATCAAGAATTGTTATTTCACTTGCGTCAAGAATTTCAGTATCTAATTTATTATTGAACTGGTTTTATCATATCTGGGACAATAGGGTGATCAGGTAAACCAAAACTTTCAACAACACTACTACTCTTTTGAAAACATTTTCTCTTATTTGAATATGTTTTTAAAGAGGGCTTTTCTATGAGATTTAGTATCAATTGGCTTATCAGATAAAACAGTAGGTTTTGAAATTATTTTGAATACTTTACTAACATCTTCTGTAGGCAATTTAGTTTTGCTGTCAACATAACTGTTTATAGCGACATTAGTGACAGAAGATTCCACTGACCTTCTCTTAAAAAACTTCCTTTCTTTTGTAGAGGCATTATGTATTTTTTTTTGGTAATAAATTCTGAAGAGTTTTAGTATATGTCTGCCCAAAAATATCATCAAATATAGTTTCAAATGAGCCATTCACATCATCATTCACTTGAGAAAATGAATTATTTTTTTCCACATCTTGATGAAAGGCTGATACTTCATTGTCTTTAAATCTATTTCTTCTTTTTACTTTGCCCGTAGGAGAAATATCTGTAGACTTTGGAGAATTTTTTGTTAGGTCCATTCTTATTTGTTGTAGAAGTGGTTGTTTTAATAGCTTCATCTATGGTACAATAATCAACTGACAGTTTTGGCTTTCTAATACGATTACTTCTTCTTGTAGGGCTTAAAAATTCTTCAGAATTGTTCTTTAACGTCGATTTTTTGGAGGTTTTTACACCGTAGTTAGTAACTGACTCTTTTTCTTCTAAATTCATACTAAATTGTTAGAATATCTCATTCATTGCATTGATTTTTATTTGGAATGAAGTTCTGAAATAAAAAAATGGGTTATGTTTCATAAATATATTATGTTGGCACATATAATTACATTGGACATACTATTAATGCAGAATAATGCTGTTTATAATTACGTTGACAAATTATTTGCTCCTAGAATATATATTTCACTATAAGATAATGAAATACATTTATAACCTAATTGTGAACAAGATATTTATTTGGATATTTAAAAGTAATGTACGATCAAAGTAAGACAATATTTTACTAGGATGAAGGGAATAATTACCTTTTAATTTATAAAAGGGATATTTGAAGCATATTTCTCCAATTATGTAAAAATATAATTATTTAAATATAACACAAATCACAACAGTAAATATGATTTAAGTTTTGACAACGAACGCACACTAACTGAAGTTAGCTCATTTAGTCATTTTTCCCGCCTTTTAAGTGAAGGACAAAATTTGTCCTTAATTTTTTTCTAATCTTGAACCTTCGAGATAAAATTCAGTACAACACATTTAGTGTTATTTTACGATTCTCTGATTTGTGCTATCAGTCTGAATTATAATATTTGTTCATAAATAAATTCATTTAATGAACTCCATACATTAGCTTAATTTTCACAGTTTTAGCTAATTTCATTTTTCAGTAATTCTTATGTTAGGTTCAGAGAATAAAGTGTAGTTAGTTTATATTTTATATCTATTCATTTGCTAGTTCTGCGACATACATATATGGTGGGGGTTCCAGGTTTAAATTTTATTGGCTCAAATATCAGTTATTCTGTGAATGTAATGTAAAGGCAGAATCACATGATGGGGTTGGCCAATGAAAATTATGGCTCAACTTCGATATAGAAAGATGGATAAATTTGGAGGTCGTACGAATATATTTTTCGTTACAGGGGAATACTTCCCCTGAATATAGACACAAACATTTTTTTTTTAGGTAACGATCCTTAAAAAAGCTATGCTTTTTTATATCCCATGTTAAGTCTATGGGAACTTTTACTTTGCAATGTAATCAAATCATATAGGGTGATTGTGCTAGTAGTCGGCCAGATTAGGTAAAATTCAACTTCGGCGATTTGTAAAAAATACATATTTTATGATGTGGTAGTGACTGTGGAATAAAAATAAACTTTGAACGTTTTGCTGCAGTTTAGTAACATAACATATTTAGATTAATCTTAATACTTATTAGCACGATTTTTCATGCAAAAACATGCACTTTCATCAGTAGTCGGCCGTTAAAAATCAGTAGTCGGCCACCTATAAGTGGGTAGTCGGCCATAGTATTTTGGCCACTATTTGTACAGGACCGTATTGAAATTATTGGCTTTTTGCATTGCATGACTAATAAACCGTTAATTTTCATATTAACTACGAAATGTAGGAGATAAAGTTATGCTGATAAGTACTCATAAATAATTAAACCATTTTTAATCATATATAAACTTCTTTTATTAGTAAATATAACAAAATATATACCTAGGAAATGATAAACAAAACAAATTTCTTGGCCATCAACATGTCTAGTAAATAAATAAATAAAATAATAAATTAAACTCATATTCTCTTGTGAAAACAATGCTACCAGTCTTATTCGTTACAAAAATCACATTTGAAATTTTCTTCAGCAACTTCATCATATTTACGTCCGAAAAACTTTGTACACCCAAGGTGAAACCATTTGGGACAAAAATCACAACCAACGTCATCTTCAGCATCGATGTTTGTCGGGGACCCTCCCCTTGATGCGGTCCTGTAATGTAGACCTAGGTACACCGAATCTTCTACAAACTCCCCGTATTTTCGCGCCATCCTTAAATGCCTGAAGAGCTTCTTGTATATTTTGTTCTGAGTATTGATGAAACTTCCTTTTTCTTTTAGTTTCCATAGTCTAAAAAGGATATTATAGAAAAAAACTGGATACAAATCCCTTAAATCCTGTTAAAAAATTTTACGGCCGACCACTAGAAAAATGACTTTTAAAAACATATTTCAGTAGTCGGCCTATATTTCAAATGTAAGAATCATGATCTAAAGTAAGTATTTTAGTGGCCGACTACTAAAATTTATCTAACCGTAACCTTAATCTAGCTATCTTTAAGACAACGATGACTATATCTTAATTACAGAGTAAAAAAAAGACAAACATTTTACCATTCAGAGCCTAGTAGTCGGCCATGAAGGCCGACTACTGAAATTCACTTAATAATACTATGCGGGTTACCGGCCACTGGATTTTTAAAGTATAAATGCAAAAAAGGCATTTCTGCTGATTTTATCTGATAATCCAAAGGATTCTTCAAGCTATCATAACACAAAACAATTGCTAAGATGTTTTACAAGTGTTTTTACTTACCGTTCAAAATAACCAACCACAAGTTTTTCAAATTTAAACACGCGTGTTTTTCGACATAACCGTTAACCACAGTTTTAAAATGAACCTGACTAGTTCTATTAATTAACAGTAGGTGCCAAAAAATTGGCAGGATTTACTTGATACTGTGGCCGACCAATAGCAACAAGAAACAAGCTTTCATATATCGTATATTTTAAGTTATATGCATTTGAAATGAATTTCGGCCGACTACTAGGGGGGGCCGGCTTACTAGCGAAGTCACCCTACATACAGCAATATTTTAGAAATTCATGCGCATGCGCAGATTAGGAAGGTGAACGATTGCATAGCATCTGTCTTGGCCGAAATAATGATATTTGATATATTTCAGTTGTAGGTATCTCATTTATTAAGTTTATACAGGATAGTAGGTTAGGTTATATTATGTTATTATAAGTAGTGCATATCTCCTATATATTTTTTAGGTTAAGTTGGATTAGGTCAATATTGTCAGAGGCAGCAGATAGAGATTAGTGTTGGTAGAGATCACGGTATACAAATAGTATACCGTGGTATTTGTATACCACGGGTAGAGATAGTACATATACTATTTGTATACCGTGGGTAGAGATAGTATATCTACTTGTTCTGAATATTGTAGTTTCTTCCCGCCATCTATGATATTTATTGCTAAGTAAGTTACCATAGACCATACTATGGAGACATCCAAAAAAAACGTCATCAACTCTGGCTATGAACGAGAGAGATGGAAATAGCGGTCATGTCTAAGCTTTTCGGTTATGTCAAACTTTTGACAAGTGACTGTCACAATTTGTAAAATAAACAATGGCTGTCATATGATGTGACAGTCTTGACAAGTAAATAAGGTTATAAATTCGATTAAGAATAGAAATACGTATTTTTTTCTTGGCCAGCTTTGATGACGTTTTTTTTTTTGGATGTTATATAATAAATGCATAGACTTAAAATGGGTTATAAAAAAACGACCCCTAAAAACTTTTTAGGGGTCATTTTCTAAAAAAAAAAAATTGTGTCTATACTCAGGAGACCCTCCTCTATATATAGAAATATATATACGACCCCCTAAATTTATCCATCTTTCTAAACCGACATGTTGCCAGAATCATTCTGCATTTGTGTTCTGCAAAATTTTATGTGCGCTGCATAGAAAACCATAGCATTTTCTATGGTGCGCTCAAGAATTAGAAATAGAACAAAGAGACCGAGCTCGCGTGTTTCGGGCGGCACAAAATACGTCGAAAGATAAACTAATAAACTTAATATGGCGGCAGATTACCTGCGCAAAGCGGTAGCGCGCACAAATAAAAAGATTCGGGTACATTCATGGTTAGACGCTCTGTTTACGAAACTCCCGAATACTCCCGAAGCTAAGAAAAGCGACGCTCTCAGCGCCGCTAATACCCTAGCGGATTTCGACGCAATTTGTGCCGTTCTCTCGGTACCTATTTTATGTGAGCTCGGTCTCCTTGTTCTAGTCTTCTTGGGTGCGCTGTTACGTTGTGCGTCACGCAAATGCGGAAAGCCGTTTAAGCACGTGAGAGCGAAGAGAAAGAAAATATGCCAACGTCTCTGTCGCTCTCGCGTGTTAAGGCCTAAGTTACATAGATCAATAGGTGCTTACGAAAAGTGTATTTGAAAAGTTGTTGGTATGAGTTGGTAAGTAACTACAGGGCATAAGGTACTATGTGTTCAACCCTATTATTTCACATCACGTGTCAGTTATTTTCAAGGAAATTATAGGACTAGAAGGAGCTTGGTGTATACAATACATGACATTTGTTTGTTTGGCACATATAAATAAAGACAACTCAAATTAAAGGACTGTGGACACGATGAACCACTTAAGGCAAAATCAGTAAATGTTGACATCCGAGCAGTAACGCATTATTCAGTAGCAACTGTGGCCTCGGCCTCCATTGTGTCTTGCATTCTTTACGAATTGATGTTAAAAACTCCTTCTAGTTTTAATATTTCGTTGCTACCAAAAAGACTAGAACCACAGTATAAAGTAATTACTTTAAACTGTGCTAGAACTAAGGAGACCGAAGTCGTTCGATGTCATGGTCTCATATGTGTCCGCCTCCAGAAGGCGCTGTAAGCAGTGTTAAATGTGTTTATGAACTGAGAAATGAGAAATGTCATATATGTTTATGAATGTAGTCTGACAATGCGTATGCTTACATGCTGTTTGGTTTTAATAAAAATACAATCCGAATCGAAAGTGCTGTGTAGCATTGTGTGATAAAAGAAGCGTTCCGAAGCGTCAGGATAACCGGATATTATTTCAAATTACTGATGTATGTATGAAACGAAATATTTTCTTTTGTTGTATTATTAACGTTCCAGTCTTCTTGATGGACATCTTATTCTTCTTGATGGATATAACGTCTTCTTGATGGATATAACGTCTTCTTGATGGATACAAACAAGAAGTCTAGAACTAAGGAGACCGAATTCGTTCGGTATCTAGGGATCAAATCTGTCCGCCTCCAGGAGGCGCTGTAATCAGTAATGTACTCGATGTCACGTGATGAGCAGCGGTCAGCGGTCCACATGTGAATGTTTATCATAGAAAACCACGATATGGTTTTATATGACGTTTATCATTAAGCTGTCAAAGCGGGTGCTTACATGCCGTTTGGCTTTAACAAAAATATATACAAAAATAAATATGGTTCAAAAGTGCTGTGTTGCATTGTGTGATTTAAGAAGCGGTCCGAATAACCGGACATTATTTCAAATTACTGATGTATGTATGAAACGAAATATTTTCCTTTGGTGTATTGTTAACGTTGAAGCACGTAACATGAAATATTTTGAGTACATTTTCATATTGATCATTGCTAAAATTTGTAATTGCAGACATTACTTGTGTAGATTCAATATAATATTCAATAACAACAAATTAACGAAAAATATCGGGCGTCTGTCAAATGTATTCGCACCACGGACATTCACACCATAGAAAAGAGGGAATTCACACGGGCTCTAACCTCTAACGCACACAAATTAGTACAGAACCACGGTATACGTATATACGGTATATATGTTTATATACCGTAGCAACCAGAGTACACAACTGTTTACAGCGCCTCTGGAGGCGGACATATTCGAGCCCGTCGCGTTATACAGCGAACAGCCGCAGTTCGATCTCCTTAGTTCTAGTCTTCTTGGATACAAATTAACGAAAAGTATCGGGCGTCTGTCATTCGCACCACCGATATTCGCACGGACTCTAAGGCCCCCTGCACAATTAACATAAACGTAAAATTAACCACAACCACAAAGATGGAGTATATGAAAATAATGTTCTTGTCTACATCTAATTCAGTTAACATTAGCATTAAGAATGACCTTCAATCGTCAATAACCGTAAACATAAAGATGATATAATTTTATCTTTACGCTTAAAATTACGTTTTGCCACAATACCAACCTTGTGTCTGTACTCTCGTAAAATATGGGTTAAGGGTTACCCTAAATACAGTAGTAACTAACACTAATTAATACTACATTACTACAATATTAGTTAACAATTCGATGTCCATAATTTCTTCTAATTCCAGTGTCGTTTCTGATTTTTCACATAAAATGTTTAATTTAGTGAAATTGGCTAAACTGAATCCTGTATGCGGGAGTTTTAAAATACACACGATTTTACGCAGATTTGTTGTGGACAAGACATAAAAATTACAGTTACGCTTATGATTATGGTTGTGGTTAGCTCAATTGTGCATCTAATTCAGTTAACATTAGCATTAAGAATGACCTTCAATCGTCAATAACCGTAAACATAAAGATGAAATTATTTTATCTTTACGCTTAAAATTACGTTATGCCAGTTATACCAACCTTGTGTCTGTACTCTCGTGAAATATGGGTTAAGGGTTACCCTAAATACAATAGTAACTAACACTAATTAATATTAATTTACTACAATATTAGTTAACAATTCGATGTCCATCATTTCTTCTAATTCCAGTGTCGTTTCTGATTTTTCGCACAAAATATTTAATTTAGTGAAATTGGCTAAACTGAATCCTCTATGCGGGAGTTTTAAAATAAACACGATTTTACACAGATTTGTTGTGGACAAAACATAAAAATTAAAGTTATGCTTATGGTTATGGTTGTGGTTAGCTCAATTGTGTAACAGGACTAAGGCCCGTTGCACAATTAACATAAACGTAAAATTAACCATAACCACAAAGATGGCGTATATGAAAATAATGTTTTTGTCTACAACTAATTCAATTAACATTAGCATTAAGAATGACCTTCAATCGTCAATAACCGTAAACATAAAGATGAAATTATTTTATCTTTACGCTTAAAATTACGTTTTGCCAGTTATACCAACCTTGTGTCTGTACTCTCGTGAAATATGGGTTAAGGGTTACCCTAAATACAGTAGTAACTAACACTAATTAATACTAAATTACTACAATATTAGTTAACAATTCGATATCCATCATTTCTTCTAATTCCAGTGTCGTTTCTGATTTTTCACATAAAATGTTTAATTTAGTGAAATTGGCTAAACTGAATCCTCTATGCGGGAGTTTTAAAATACACACGATTTTACGCAGATTTGTTGTGGACAAAACATAAATATTACAGTTATGCTTATGGTTATGGTTGTGGTTAGCTCAATTGTGCAACAGGACTAATGGTGGGTTCATGCAGAAATTTTTAGTAATAAGAATAAGTATAGTAATAAGCATAAAAGTTAAACCTTCGTTTTATAATGACCCAGTTCATGCAGCAAATCCTTATTTTTAAAATTATTACTAAAAATTATGTTTACTGCATGAACTGGGTCATTATAAAACGAAGGTTTAACTTTTATGCTTATTACTATTCTTATTCTTATTACTAAAAATTTCTGCATGAACCCACCATAAGGCCCCTGCACAATTAACATAAACATAGAATTAACCAGAATCACAAAGATGGGGTATATGAAAATAATGCTCTTGTCTACAACTAATTCAATTAACATTAGCAATAAGAATTACCTTCAATCGTCATTAACCGTAAACATAAAGATGAAATTATTTTATCTTTACGTTTAAAATTGTTTTGCAAGTTATACCAACCTTGTGTCTGCACTCTCGTGAAATGTGGGTTAAGTGTTACCCTAAACACAATAGTAATTAACACTAATTAATACTAAATTACTACAATATTAGTTAACAATTCGATGTCCATCATTTCTTCTAATTCCAGTGTCGTTTCTGATTGTTCACACAAAATGTTCAATATAGTGAAATTGGCTAAACTGAATCCTCTATGCGGGAGTTTTAAAATACACACGATTTTACGCAGATTTGTTGTGGACAAAACATAAAAATTACATTTATGTTTATGGTTATGGTTGTGGTTAGCTCAATTGTGCAACAGGACTAACGCACACAGATTAGTATGTACAGAGCGACACTGCTTACAGCGCCTCTAGAGGCGGACATATTCGAGCCCTTCGCGTTATACAGCGAAAAGCCGCAGCTCTGTCTCCTTAGTTCTAGTCTTCTTGATAACAGCTTTAGCAATTAAATAAGGTTAAAAATTTCAGTTAAAATAGAGATACATCTTTTTTTGCTTTGCCAATTTTAATGACGTTTTTTGGATGGCTCACATTTATATATATATATTTACATATGTAAAAATATGTATAATATATATATATAAATATGAGCCATCCAGTAGGTATATATTGACCATTTGTTTGACAACGTTATTGCATCGGTTAAATCATTTTTTTCAACAGAATTTACGGGTAGCCTTTATTCCTTTATTAATGACGTCATTGTAGTTTCGGAGTTTCGGATAGATTGGCGCGACTGGCGGTTAATTTTAAACCACCGAGAATCTAAATCTCGGTGTTTTGAACCCTACCCCCCCCCCATATAAAATGGCGGCTTTCAAATTTCAGCGGCTTCTTTCAGTAGTAATTTTACTAAATTTGATTGTTGTGATGTTTGTTCATAAAATTTTTCTTTTTCTTGCTTAAAAATACCTACATACCTATATGCTTCCAATAATAAATAATAAGAGGAGCATATATTTTATTTACAGATTGAACAATAGCGTAAGGCGCGTTATTGTAAGTTAAAAGCAACAGTTTCCTTATAATTCATAAAGGATTTATAATGAGCTTATTTTTTACCATTTCAGGAAAGTAAAAGAAAAAACTAAATTTACAACAGTCGATCTTTATTCATACTTTAACAAAACTGAAGTGTTATTTTTTTTTAGAAACATGTTTTTGTAACTTGATCAAAATTTGTTTTCAGAATGAAAACCATATACACTGAACCCCTCACTTCACTTAATTCACATCCCCTCTTATTTCACCATGTTTCCCCCTATTATGTCACGAAACCGTCCCTCTTAAGTCGCCACCTGTAAAAGTTTTAGAACTACGTTTGGAAATTGGATTCTCGCATGAATACAATTTTTATTGAAAAAAAAAAAGTGCGTATTACATTAAATATGGACACCCAACCTTTAAAATAGGTTAGGTGTCATTTAAAAATATTTAATCTTTAAAATATTCATTCAAGTGGAAAATTGAACTTTGTCATGCACGACTGGGTATACTTACGTTGATTTTTTAGTTCAGTTGGCTCATTTTTCGTTATAACAAGTGCTGTGGTATATCTCTAAATATTTCTTTTTGCAGCTAAAACACGAAAAAGTTGAGGTTATGATCGTGACTTAAGAGACTAAATTTCGCGACTTAAGCGAGACGATGATGGACGGATTTGGTGACTTAAGAGGGGTTCGAGTGTAGTTATTTGGCTTAATTATTTTAACAATTTTAAAAGGATGACAATGTATAGAATGCTCCATTTAAAAAATAAGAAAATAATTTTTTTTGTAATTTTGTGATCGGTTTTGTTTTTCTGGTTAACATTAAAAATTTTCAGAAAAAATTTTGCAACTTTTGTAGGTATATTATTATTTTTTATTTATTTATTATCTCAAGAAATACATTTTTTAAAGGAATGGCAAATTATAAAGAAATTACAAGGAAAAGCCTTGTACACAACTTCATTCTACATACATACCTACCCTATATTCATACATAGGTACTTATTTCATGATACCTGCATATGTAGGTATCGGCAAAACATCTAATAGGAAGGTACTCCTAATAAATAAATAAATGAATGTGCATACAACATATGCATAAAATGAATTGCAATAAAATATAAATATTGTTGGTTGCATATCTATCCGCACTTGTATATTAAATTATTAATTTTTATCACTGAATAGGTACAGTTACAGTTATCTGAAGTACTTACTGGAACACAAACAAGAAATTATCAGAGTTCCATAATAATATACAGGTGCTATAACCGCAGACAAAGAAAATAACTAGCTACAGTGTATGTATTAAAGTTATCGTACCAGCCACGATTATAATTCGTTACAAATTGTTTCTATAGAATAAAATATACCTAAACATTTTTGTGTGTTAAACAGTGAAATTAATTATTTTTTGTGAGATCTACGAGTACTAGGATGTTTAGAAAAAGTAAGGAAAAGGAAACAAATAAAAGTGATAGCAACAACAGCCTCTACAGGGTGAGTCATAAATAGGAAGATCATTCAGTATCTTGATCCCCAATTCCAACCGCCGAATTTTATAAATTTTACGTGTTAATAGATACCTACATATCTATATGTATGTGCATATATGTCATTTTATACGTGCTGGCGATTTAATACATTTTACGTATGATGATGATTACTGATGACAGTGATAACAACGGGAACAAATTCTTATCAAAATGAAAAAAATCACTATATTTTTTGACATGAATATTTTTTTATAGTGATCTCATTTTATTTTGTTAAAATTAGGCATCGGTTGAAAAAACGGAAAATCACCTATAATTATGTCTGTGATCATAATTGATTATATTATGTTATGTACATATGTACATATGTATGAATTATTAAGCTTATAAGAATCCTCAGCAGGAGCGTCGACTTGATGAGGTTATTGGGGTTTATGGCCTATAATTCAAAGTCTTTTATAAACCATAATTATTAGTATGTTTCTGATTTGGAAATAAAAACATACATTTTTCACACAGCATAAGTAAAAATGTAAATAAAATTAAATAGTCAATAGATTGAATTGGATAGCACTACTCAGAGTTTATTTTAATGGTGGGTTCATGCAGAAATTTTTTAGTAATAAGAATATGAATAGTAATAAGCATAAAGTTAAACCTTCGTTTTATAATGACCCAGTTCATGCAGTAAACATAATTTTTAGTAATAATTTTAAAAATAAGGATTTGCTGCATGAACTGGGTCATTATAAAACGAAAGTTTATTTTATGCTTATTACTATTCTTATTCTTATTACTAAAAATTTCTGCATGAACCCACCATAACATTGTAAAGGGAAAGGCATCAATTTTTTTTTTGTTAAATATTTTGTACGCCTCATTATTAAATAAGTTAAAAATGTATGATCATATAATTACTACTACTTTTTAAGTTAGAGACAATCTAGGATTAGAGATTGAGCAAATTTGCAGAGATCATGAATAAAACGATATATTAGTAGTCACAAAAATACCTATATGTACATATGTAATGGTACCTACTCTGTATTAGATGAAAAATGTGTCACAAACACGTTTATATTTTCTGTTTATTGCTACACTGAAAGTTCGAGTTTCCATTACAGGAACAAATAGAGATTAAACAAAATCATTAAAATTTGAAGTCATAATAATTATTATGAGTACTGCTGGTGAATTTGATACATTTTTCGAGTCTGTGATGACTCATGCCTCATATTTTATGCATTGTTTTAGATTCATTTCTAGGTCATTCAAATTTTTGTGGCAGTTTCTGTAGAAAAGACTGAAAATAGATAAGCTTATCAGTAGATAATATCTGTTCACTGTCGATATTAGTTGCTAATAATAGGTAGTTGGAAATGAAAAATAGTCCCTAGTTCCTTTATGTTTTTTGGTAAATCATAGAAAGCAGCAGAAACATACAGGTCAAAATATGGTATGCTCGTACCTACATAACATGCATTTTTTATCAAGTACCTAGTCGGTTTTAGATTTACTGCATCTAGTGTTACCTAGACTTGTTTCTGTTAAAACCCCTAGGAACTTAATATCCACTTATGTACTTTAATCAATATTAACTTTAGTGCAATTAAAAAAAATGAGATGCACCAATTACATTTCACCAACAGTAGCTTTGCCCTTGGCCGCTAGTAGACAAAACATGAATTTATGCTCATTTGTTCTGTAACTGCAGCCATGAACGCTTTGAGAAGTACAATCTGTTATTGTTTGTTTGTGGGTACCTCATATATCTCTTGGGTATGATCGGACTACCTTGTGCTCGTGCGCAATTCATGTGCAAAGCTATTCTAGGTGTATTGTACTGCCATGGATTTGTGATTTCATAGTTAAATGTGTGTCATAAAACTATATCGCCTATGAGATTGAGAGAGGACGACATATATTCTTAAAAATATGTAATGTTATGCTTGGTGTTGAAGATATTTGAATTATAGTTTTTTGTTTGTCAAATTAATCCATTTCTGGTGATTCACAGTTTTCAAATTAAAATGAGTAAATATTAAGCTTTACATAATAACTTATTTTCAGAAGTACTTATCAATCTTCCTCTGTAAGAAGAACATCAGATAGTCTGGTTCACCAACGGTAAGGAGTAATAAGATATTTTACATATCTTACACAACATGCTGCAATTAGCCATTAAACACACCTCATTACTTTTATGTATCTTATATTTCGGCAAATTAGATGAAATTTTTTACTGAAATAATAATTAAAATATGCGCTTATTTTATTTTTAACTAGCAACCCGACCCGGCTTCGCACGGGTCACGCGGACTTTTTTGTAACTAGACCTTTTTAAGGTGTACAATACTGTAGTACATTATTTTGATCTATCACGTAGGGTCCAGCCAGCGTTTGCAATGTAAGCGCAAAAAAATGTGTTTATTTACGACATCACATTAGAAACCTCTAAAATTATCAGTGTTTCTCTACTATATTATGCATGTATTATACATATAAACCTTCCTCTTGAATCACTCGATCTATTAAAAAAAACCGCATCAAAAGCCGTTGCGTAGTTTTAAAGATCTAAGCATACATAGGGACAGACAGACAGCGGGGAAGCCGACTTTGTTTTATACTATGTTATGATATGTATATATGGTAAACACATTTTTTGATGCTGCTTCTTTGGTTATATATTTTTTTAGTATACTAAATTGTATTTGTATATTTTAGGACTGTGACACAAATAACCTCTACAAAGTTTTCTTCGGTATCTTCAATAAAGAGAAATTGAAAGTTCACGTAAGTTTCTTAAGGTGCATTATTTGACAATATATTAGTGAAAACTGTATATCAAAAGTTTAAAATAATTATATAGATAGTTTTTAAAGTATGTACTAATAATATTTAAAAGAATTTTTTTTGCCGATGATAATTTACAAAAAGTTGTTGGATATAATAAGGACAATGTTGTAGATCTTTTGTATTAAAAAAAAATGAAAAAATTGATTACACTTACATCAAATTTATTCATGGTAAAATAATGAAGAGATAATTGAAAAGAATAGAACATAATTAGATATTTTAATTCTAATTCCATATTTACTTGGAAGGAGAAAAATATTGCGAGATATTAAAACCCGTTCAATGTGAAATATTCACTTTCAATTCTGATGTTTCAGTTGTAAAAACAAGTATTAATGGTTCTCTAGCTACATAACAAGTCCGTTGTTGAGCAAATCATTGAACAATTCTAGTGGTAAATTAAGTGGGTCGTGGCAAATTGATGGAAAACCATTTGATGTCAATAATACGAAACTAGTCAAGTCCTCTTCGTCCGGCAGTGTAGGATACCAGAGCCCTTTTTCGTAAACTACCGCCATATAGACTATCTGCAACTGATGCGAGGCCATTTAATTCGCAGACTGAAACAAGCAGTCCCGTATCCGTAGCAAGAACACTTAGTCATTCGAGTACTTTTGTTGAAATGAACCATCATATTCTAGCTACCGTCCAGTAGTAACCCCTACCAGTACTCCTTTACTTCCATCCTCTAGTACTCAATCATTGCCAGCTGCTACTGAATCTAGTCAGAGAGCGGATCCACGTATTCCTACGTATGACACTAATGGAAAAAAAAGAGGGAAAGGTTCTAATAATAAACAATATAAAATTTTTGGATGAGCTGAACGAACGGAAAGGTGCAAAAACTGATGAAGAAAATCTGAGTCGTTTATTTAAAAGCATGGGTTTTGATGTTTCTGCTCACAGAAATTTAAATATGTCGGTAAGTAGATAAAAACTATTTTTTAAGAGTCTGCAAAAAAGCATTGTGTGATTGTCAAAGTCTTTATGGTCAAGTTAATATTTGGTTGTGTTTATTAAACTGATATTCTTAAATCATTTATATGATGGCAGCAAATAGTTCATAAAGCTACATATAACAGTAATTGCGTGATCGTCAGGGTACGGAAATGTGTCTGGCAACGCAGGGCTTGACACTATACAACTCTATGATAATGAAAGTATAAACCGTATTTTTTAAGCGCCTTGTACATTATATACGCATGTATTTCGTTTCCGTGCTACATACGGCATTGACCCTGTTCCTAACACTCTCCAGAGCCCGCGTATGCGCAGTAGTATGCTATCCTCATTCAAGTTGTCGCGGAAACGTGGGATACTCTTATTGAGTTTTACACGAGGACACGCAAACATTCGGAAGCCTGGTGATCATCATGTGCCGTAATTGTGCTATACAGAGTCATAGTTTTATTCTGACTGTATCAGCTGTCACATTTAATAATAATAATAAATCGACTTTATTTGTTGTAATTGTATAAGCTACTCTACTTAACCTTATATTTTGTGTATAAATGGATACCTGATAATAATACATTATTTTAACTCAAGAATATAAAAGAAAACAAAATGGTGGATTATTATATACAAAAAAGTTAGACAAAATGAAAGTAAAATTTAGTAAAATTAAATATAAAATAATAATAAAAAGAGTAATATGCGGTAGTAAGATTAACAATCAAGACTCAAATGTACTATTGTATGTAAAGTACTCAATAAATAAATAAATAAATAAAAATAAAATAAGAGGAAACTCTCCTGTTAGCCAAAATTACATAACGCTGTTTGTTGATTATTTAATAAATGTTTTTTAACTCTCCTGCGAAAGCTATTTAAGGACAAGGACTTGTAATTGTCCGGTATATTGTTGTAAACATGTGCAGAGTTATGTGAAAACGATCTCTTGAATAATGCTGTATTACATTTGGGAATTGATAGTTTGTGTGTAAAACGGAGGTTGATACTGTGACAATCGTATCTATAATTTAACTTTTCTCTAAGGTATGGTGGCGAAGAATTATTTAGCTAAAGATGAACAAAAGTAGCCAACTGGCTTTTATACATATTATTGACATTCATCCAACCCAATTCATTCAGCTTGTGAGATATGTGATCAAACTTTTTAATTTATGTACGTATCTGCAACAAGTATTTACGATTTTTTGAAGACGATATTGAGTAAGTTGATCAAGACAAGGGTAATAAACGATGTTGAAATAATTTAAATTTGATAATACCAAACTCTCGCACAGCTTTTTTTTCATTTTAAAATTAATAATACTAATATTTGTGTACATACAACAATTTTAGGGTCACGTAACATTTTTTTACTATGTACTTACATGGTTTCGAAACCTTAAGATGGTATCAAATATTACACCCAAATTTTTGCAAATTCTACACTAGAAAATAATTGATCTTCAATTTTAATATTCAAGTTTTGAGTAATAAATTATCTGTGACTATGAGAGCAGAACAGAAGAAAGGTACACTTACGTCTATTTAGTTTTAAGTTATTTGCAGTGGCATATTTAGAAATCGCAGAGAGATCTTCATTTGTCTGACTGGAAGCAAACCTTACCTCATTTTTGGTAAATGAATAAAAAAGCTGTGTGTCATCAGCGAACGCTTGTAACTTAGTGAAATGAGAACAATTAAATATATCAGATGTATATATCAAGAACAGTAGTGGTCCCAAAACTGAACCTTGTGGAACACCGGAAGTAATGTTTGTTAATAAAGAATATTCGTTGTTTATTCGTACTCTTTGATGACGATTATCAAGATAAGATGTTACTGATTTATCATCGAAGCCATAAAATCTTACTTTTGCACATAACAGTACATGATCCATCCTGTCAAATGCTTTGGAAAAATCAAGAGCATGCTTTACCGTTATTCAATGAAGTAATAATATTATCGGTAATATTTAGCAGTACTGAAGTAGTATTGTGCCCTTTTCTGTAACCTGACTGCAAAGAAATAATTTTATTTTCATTGACAAATTGGTACACCTGCGAATAAATGGTTTTTAATTTTTGAAATGCTAGGGATAATACTAATGGATCTCAGATCTGAATATGAATTCGGATCATTTATTTTCCCTAAAGGTTTTACAATAGATGATTTCCATGCTTGAGGGAAATATCCTGCCTCAAACCAACAGTTTACCAAATGAGTTAGGTGTTTGAATATTACAGGCAAACAAAGTTGTAGCATTCAAGTACTAATACCATCAATACCAGGCGCAGTTTTAATCACACCGTATGAGTAAAATAGTCTAATAAAGATTTTATAACAACCAGACATTATACAGTGATCATTATTGATCATTACTATATCTGTTCGCCAGTCTGAGTATAAAACTATTTATTCATCATATATCCGCCTTCAAAAAAGTCATAAATATTGTTTTTGTGACTATAATCTAAAATAAAACATTAAATTAAAAAACTCCTATTACGTTACACAGCTGCAGAAAAATCATAGGTGTTAAAGTTAAATAAACATCATAAATGAAATAGTTACTGTTCTTATAAACTGTACATAAATGAATATACAGAGTGCCCGTTGTCATCTTAGCAGATAGGAAAACAGCGAGTACACTAGTTGTCATGGGAAAGGCGTAGTACGAAAATTTTAGTAGAAGAGGAAAAAATATAAGAGAAATGGTGACTGTCGGAAGTGGACAAGGCCTGACGGTTCTGATTTGTGCAGCTTGCAAGATTCGTAATGTCTGCGACTCTCACATACACTCCCAAGACGAGACTTGCTAACTAACTTACAAGATGGTTACTATTCAAATTCGCCAAAAAAGATGGAGTGGGGACTAACCAAAAAGATTGTTGTCAATTATAATGCCTAAGAACTCGTCAATATTCTTTTCTTTGTTTACATTTTTCTCACTCCTACTCACTCTGTTACTATCTGCTAATATTACAATGGGCACATACAATACACTATACAAAGTATTTAGCGAAACCTAAATATTGTTATAAAGTTATGAATATAAATGAACTATTTTTTTTTTTTTTTTTTTTAGGGGAATGATGAATAAATTAAAACAATTTATAAATGACAGTTCACTTAAAAAAGTTGATATGTCTATAGTAGTAATGATGAGTCATGGAAATAATATAGACAATACTGGAAGAATAGTCCATGGTGGTTTCACACAAATCTATGGTGTTGACAATGAGGGTTTGCAAATTGATACCGTATTAGATTTATTTTCAGCTGAAAGTTGTCGAGCATTGGCAGGAAAGCCGAAAATATTTATTTTCCAGTGTTGCAGGTATGTTTTTTTTAGTGTTGTATTAGAATTTAAGAAAACCGAAAGGAAATTAAATCCCATTTTTAAAAATATAATGTGTTAGCCTTTTTATAAATGAATTAGTAAAATCATTTCAAAGTACTTTCAATTAAGGTAATTTCTTTTCAGAGGAGATAAATATGAAACTTTACATCATGATGCAGCTCCAATGAGAGACATTAAGAGAAAACATTCTGATATGCTGATTGCATTTTCTACATTACCAGGTAAAATCAAATTACAGAAGCCAATTTTTTATTTTTAAATTATTGGTCACATAATATTCACTTGAGAGTGAATGAACCACTCTTTCATTTAGAGTAATTAAGAGTAATTCAGGAATTTACTTAGGTGAATATCACTGTATAAAAACTTAAATTAAATATGTTATGCTTTTTTTGTTCATATGAAGGAGGTAAAAATATCCTTAGATCAAACAGTTCTGTTTTAATATTTCTTATATTGTAGGATTCTATTCAATTAGAGACACTGTACAAGGCAGTTGGTATATACAGAGTATATATGAGGTATTTAAAAGGCACACAAAGGAATTTGATGTGGAAACTCTTCTAAAAATTGTTGACCAAGAACTTTCCAAGAAACATCCTACTTATAAGCAAACGTCAATGTACGAAAGCAGAGGGTTTAAATGTTGCTATTTAAATCCAAAATAACACATAGGTTGCAATTATATCAAATATGTATTAAAAAATATTAATGACAGCAATGAGGATTATGTAAAAATTATATTTGCCCCCTGGGCAAGTTCATTTTAGCGAAATAAAACCACGTAATATGACAAAAAAGAAAAGATATGATTGTGATCTTTCGTGATTTGTTGATTGACACCAAACATGTGTTTATTTATTATCATGTGAAAAATCATTATCAAAGTAAAGAATTAGTCCTTACAAAAGAATAATAATTTCATAAAAATCATCTTCCCCAGCAAATTTATTAAATTTAACAAATATAAGTAATCATATTGTATTTGCCATTTTTTTCAATGTTTTTTAATATTTAAAATCAACAAAAATTCAAATTAAATAAATTTTATGAAGATGTATGATTAAAAATTTCTCACTTTACCATTTGTAAATAAAATGTTACCAAATTTATCCATCTTTAACCACAGTAGTTTAATTTTCTGTCAAGTGTATATAAATTAAATTTCAAATGTGATATAAGCTTATTAATAAATTATTTTTTGTACTATATCTTGTTTTCATTACAGTACCAATTTATTGTTACTGGAACAGGTTACACGCATTTTACAAGTCTACACACACTTTACAAAACTGCACACACTACATAATAAAGCCTGTCAAAACTAAATGTCTCTTAAGTCTTTATCTCATCAAAATGGTTTACAGCGTACACTATAATTTACTTAATTAAAGCGTTGAGTGATTATCACAGTATTGGTAGAAAATCGATACTTTTTAATGTTGAAAAATGGTTGAAATATTAATCATCTTTTGCCGCTGTTAAATAAAATTACCTTTAAGAGCTATAGTAATTCTATATCAACATCAGCGAGATTACTTTCTGACAAATGAAATTGTATTCATTGCCTAAAAATATTCCGCAAGTCCAATCATAAATAAACGACCGCCTTTTTTATAAATAAGACTCAATAGTCTTGTCTACAGTTACAGTGGATACGTAAAGCCTAAAAAATCCCTAAGTCCAGATCCCTAGGTCAATGTGCACCATACCTGTATGCATTTTTAGGTATTCAGAATGTTAAATTTGATAGCATTGTGCATAAATTATCTATAGATAGTTGATCTACAAGACAAACATCTATAAAACAAAATTATAGTTATGCAATTTTGTTTAAATGAGAATAATTAATAATACGCGGGCTCAGAACGATACGGTTCTAACTGCACTTTTTTCAGAAAATGAGAAAATTACATGATAAGGTTCTATCTGCATTCCTCTTTCGTGTCAGTATTCAAATATGGCGCTATTTCTCTCCAAAATCAGTATTTAACAGGTTCAAGGTTTTAACTGCAGATAAAAATTGTCTCCTTTTATGGGACAAAGTTCTAAATGCTTTTCTTGCACATAGAACTCAGTTCCACCTACTGGTTACCTGCAGTTAGAATCTTGTCTCATACAAAGAAAGATCTATGTATTATTTGTGAAGAAACAGAATTAACAAAAAAGAATGAAGGGGAAATATCAGATGAAAAATTGCAGAGTTATAATACACATATTGACTTGAAAAATAGTATGAGGGAAAGAAAAATCCAGTGCCAAATCAAATTCTGAAATACCAGTGTTATGCTTTGACTTACTGTAATAACTGTACCAAAAAGTAACATTGGTCCTTTCTTTTACCTACCTAAATTGACATGTTACAATTTAACTGCTACATTATCAAGTCCAAAAAAAGTGTATACCTATATGGACAGAATATACTGGAGGCAGATCAGGAAATGACTTAGCTTCTGCTTTTAGTAAAATATTGAAAAGAGTAGTAGAAGAAAACAATATAACAAGTCTTGTTACATGGAGGCGACTCCTGTATACCCCAAAACAGAAATAAAATGATGTCCTTTGCGATTCTGCATTTTCTCAAAACACATCCTCGTGTAGAAAGTATCACTATGAAATACTCCGTTCCAGGGCACTCAGGAGTACAAGAAGTTGACAATACACACAGTCAGATTGAAAAGTGTTTCCAGAAAAATAATTACTTTTCACCGATTGGCCTTATTAGGGTTCTCAAATTGGTAAATAAAAAAAATCCATTTATTATTCTACAACTGAAAAGCCTGATTTTAAAGATTTTGCTGAATGTACAAAAAATCATAATTACAAGGTAATACCTTACTCTAAAGCTGTTGTTATTAAGTACACTCAAAATTTATTCATCGTCGAATATAAAACAAAATATGATATGCCTTTTGTGGCAGTAAGTATTGCACAAAATATTGAAAAAAGTATCATCTAGAGCTGTAGGTAAACAAAGAGATAGTTCCAGAGCAGGTGTAATGGATGATTATATTCTTAAAGAAATAAATAAGACTGAGCAATTGCCAACATTTAAAAAAATATACTTTGTTATCTATGTTTAATGTAATGTCAGAACAAGATAGATTATTTTTATAATACTATTTTCAAGATATAATATATTTATCTTAAAAATATTTGTTATATATTTAACTAAGAAGTATTTTGATTATTTGCCTATTTTTTTGTAAGCAGCCAATGTTCCTTTTTCAAGATACAACCTTGTGCCATAAACTAAATTGCAAATTTTATGGGACAAGGGTGTAACTGCATTATTTTACAGATTTTTTCTCAAACGATACATTATAAACTAGTATAGTATATAGAAAATGAAAGCTTACTTCTTAATAACAGAAAAAAAATTGGGAGATTAAGTACAATTAAAAAGTATGTTGGAATGGAACTGTCAGAGTTTGATTGCCATTTTCTAAAAAATAGCTCATGTGCAGTTAGAACCTTATCGTTC